>VDFB02059582.1:0-141993 GCA_007258455.2 Sequoia sempervirens | reverse complement strand
CCTTTACTTAATCTTGTTGAGTCAAACCTTTTAACTAAGAAGTGTCATCTTTGATAGCTTGTTTCTAGCCTTCGGTTGCTCACCTTTGTATATAAATAGAGGTGCTTTCTACCTCAATAGGGACACATATCTGCACTCTTGTGATTTTCTAAGTTGTTATTTTCTAATTTTCTAAGTTCTGAGAGTTTTGAGAGTTGTGAGAGGTTTTTGAGAGTAAGTTGTGGTGAAGAGGAAGAAGGATTATTGGGAATTATTTACTGATATGGGAAGGTTGTGCTAGGAATCCAGTTTGATCGATTGGAGCTTACATAAGTAGGCATGATAAAATCTACTCATTTATGTTATTTATGTTTTGTAAAAGATTCTATGTTCTTTGTTTGCCTTGCTGGGAAAATATGTTTAGTTGTTTTATTATGAATAGGTTATTATCTTCTTAGGATAAGTGTGAAATATTCTTGAAAAATCTAGTTTAGGGAATTCTATTTTTATTCCATATTATGGAGTCAGTGTTTATAATTATTATTATATAAGCTTATATAGTAGATGCTTAATTTGTAAGGTTGCGTCATAGAGTTACTTCAAACTACTTTGTGAAAATATTATCAATACAATGCTGTGCAACCTTGATTGACAAGCTTTACTTGATTGATTACTCTTATCTCCTTGAGATAGAAAATGACTCTTATCCCTTGTGTTAGGGTATAAACTTTGAGGTTATATCAATATTCAATGATAGGGTTGAGAGTTGTACTTTATGGTTATGTTATTATCTTATTTTGAATTAGAGTTTATTCCTATTCACAAAATTCAAAAAGAGGACATGTGTATCAGTAACCCAAAACCATATTGTGAGAGGACTATGGGTGTAGATGCACCAACTCCTCACAAGTTGATTATGTCCTTTAGATGATACATAAATGTAGTAAACATGTGAATATTTGGGGTATTTTGAAAGAGAAGTCTTATGGTTGGTTTATGTTCACTTGAATGTTGCTTTACTTAGATTGAAACCCTAAGATGGGAATAACCTATTTGGTTGGGTTGTTTACTTGATTAGAGATTGAAGCACATAGGTTGGAATCAACCTATATGATCAAGTTGATCATTTGATTGTTGATCATGAAAGGTATGTTGGTTTTGCATGAGTTAGAATGGGGGTCGGGGATCGGTTGAGGTTGCCAGGGTAACCCAGGATGGGGGCCAGTAACCTATGAAGATTTGCATTGGGTAACCCATATCAAGCTATGCAATGACACTCTTCCCTTTAGCAACCTTGTATGCTTTGTTGTTTTCCCCTTGTTGTTCTTGTACCTCTAGAAGCGGTTTTCCTTTATGTTTATTGTTGCATTTGTTGGTCGAGTCTTGTATCCTTTTTTGCTTGACTATTTTTGTGTTATGGATCCTTCTTGTCATCTCCTAGCATGGGGGGTGGTCCTTAGGGTCCACATGGTCGGTGGAACGTGTTATGCACTCCATTGGGTTCCCAATCGATGTTCGTGATGCGTGGAGTTGTACCGTTGCAATGATTCTAGAGCTTCACTAGATTTGGAGATAGCATTGATGCTATGTATTATGTTCATTTCAGTTGTATCACTCTATGTAATTGATGTATCATTCTAGTTCCTATTGGGAAGCACTGTTGTACCATTGTAATCTTTGAATGATGTAGACTTATATAATAAATGTAATGTATATATATTCTTGGTAATATCATGTGTTCTCATATGGATGTTTATCATTTTTGTAATGTGATGGATGTACGTACGTTGTTTATTCATTCTATACAATGGTTTAAGTTGTATACTTTTGATTAGTTAAACATTGTTATGGGATTGGGATTATGTTAGGAAGTTTTGCAAGTAATACAATCATGTTACCCCAGAGGACTAGTTAGATGATGTGTATGTATAGTTCCATTATAAGTGTCATATTAACTTACATTTCATAATAGTTTTACTTTTTTTTAAATGTGCTATAATTGCTAGTTATAAGTTGTCCTTTGGGGTTTATGTGGTGGGGTGTTGCAGGGTTGTTTACTTGATTAGAGATTGAAGCACATAGGTTGGAATCAACCTATATGATCAAGTTGATCATTTGATTGTTGATTATACTTCCAATTGGAGTTGATTTAGTGTTGAGACTATATACCTTGATTGAATTCATTTATTGATGATAGTATACTTTGATTGAAGTCATTTAAATTGTTGAAGGTTACACTTTTGATTGAGGTCATGTATTCATAAGTTTATACTTTTTTTGGGAGTCATTTAATGTTGAGATATGCCCTTGATTGGAGACTTTTATTGTTAGGATTTTACCTTTGGTAATAGATTCATTTAATGTTATGTCATTAGGAAATACTCGCATGGTTAAACCATGGGAAAGGGTGTAACTTAGTTAGACAAGATGTTATGACATCACTTACTTCTTAACATGAGCTATTAATAGGTTATTCCTAGGTTAAGGTTACTACATGGCGTAAGGGGATAGCCTATGCATAGGTTATGAATGGTCAATACAAATCAATCTAGGAAGGTGGGCGAGTGTGTGACATCCATTCAAGATTAGGAGTGATGAATACTTTGGCCAAAGTAGTGTAAGTTGCTACTGTATACACTATTAGTACACTATGATCCAAATTTACATACTAGGCAGGGAATGTCATATGAGTAGGTTGTAGTCATTGTATGACAGACCTAAAAACATTTAGGACACACCACCAATCTTAGGGAAGTTCATTATTATTATAAGGTTACCATACCATCTCTTCATCGAATGGTGGGACCATCATACCATATGTGGTAAATGTGTGTGGGACTACAATTAGTCCATGGTTGGCAAAAAAGTTCTTGAGTGATGCTTCTCCTCATCAATCAGCAACCAAGATTTGATGGAGGGCACTTGGACCATTCGTATACCTAATTCCAGCAAGCTCATCGAATATGTGTAAGTATTCAACTATCCATTTATATAGAAAATTGTAAAGGTGAAATGTAATCAAGAAATTATGTAATAAGATATCAATACTTTGGAAATTTGTAATAATTTCTTGTGATGCAATGGGAAAGTTTGGAATGATGCTTATTTCAAATGTGCATATTATTCTTATATATGAAAAGAAAAATTTTATTGCTTAAAGTTGATGTCATCATTTTATTTACTTGAGGTTAAAATCATAGTAAAATTTTGGGTAGAACAAATGGGCATGTTACATTCAATGAGTTCTTCATACAATATTCTCTTAAGATTTCAAAAACCCTTTATAAAGACTCTTTACTCTAATTTCAACGTACTTTAAAACTAGACTCACCTTCCTCAAATAGAATAGTCTTTAAAATATGAAGCGAATACAATTTAGGAACCAAAGGAGCATTATATCAAATGCACAATCGTCACTTTACTAGCATATTCTTGGTTTCTCATCTTCAAATATAATCCCCTCCTCTTGAGTAGAGCTATTTGGAAGCTTCTACATATTGTGACAATGTGAGAATGTGGCCTCTTCAATGTATCCAAACACACAAAACTTTTAGGGAGTTGTTGTAATACTGAATAATAACTCAAAACCAATTCTTCTAAAGATTGCAGCTGCCCAAATGCTTTAGGTATTTCTACGACATTACATATACTTCCCATGGTTAACTCCACACTCTTGACTTTGTATGGTTGGATAATGATGATTTTTAAGGACCCAACAACCATTTCAATGCTTCTTGTACCCACAATATACTTATTGCTACGTGAAAATTTGTTGCAAGAGGTTCTCAAGGCATTAAAACATGGTAGGGTATGGATTTTGCAATACTCCATTTAATAATGGGAAGTTGCATGCAAAGATGAACTAGCATAGACCTCCTTCTAGCCTACAAGCTTGTTAAACTATTACAGATCTAACCGCCATGAAAAACTTACAAATAGTTATACAAAGAGTCCTAATGTGATAAAACCCTATAAATGCTTGACCTACAACTGATAATACTCAAACTCTAACCAAAACATAACTTGCCTCCAAAATTCATGCAACATGGTTTTGACATTATCAAAACATTAACAAGCTACAACCCTCTAAGCCTTGCATGTAGACTTTAACTCCTTTATACTTTTAACAAATTTAAGCCTTTGAAAAATGCACATGGTTTTACGAGAAAATTGAGACTTATTAATCAAAACTAAATCCTTTCAAAACACAATGATGTTTGGGTGTGGACTTGAAACTTCCATGGAGCATTTAGATGTTACTAAGCATGTCCTCAAAACTGCTTGGCCAAACCTTTAGGTATGATGGAGTTGAAAGCATTCCAATAAGTCTTTTGAACCACTTTGTACTAGACCCTAACAAAGTTCGGTACTTTGTTACTTCAAACTTTCTCTGCGCAAGGACTATTGATATGAAACTCTAGATATAACATCTTCACAGATCAAAAAACTTAACTTTAGAAAAAGAATACAGACCAAAATACTATATCTCTACCTTAGAATATACATTGTGAATGCCTTAAACAAAACACGTATTCTCTATCACTAACCAACATCTTCAAGCCATTAAAAGAATGGAAATAAACCAAAAATGCACACTACAAATATCCAAAAGGTAAATAATGTTATTTATGTTCAATTATACTATCAAAACTAGTCTTCAAAGTTATAAATTAATTTCTTATCACCTTTACAGATTAATTGAAGAACTTAATTCCCACAAAGCTAGAAATATATTTGAAGGAGATGTAAATTAGTAAAATGGAAAAATATTTGAAGGAGATGGAAATTACTAAGATGAAAATTAAGGGGGAAATTAGTAAGATGGAAATTTGCAAATTGCCTTATTTCTCTTTTGGAATAACCCTACTCTTTATTGAAATAAAAAAGGCCCACAAGGTTGAATGTATCATCTTCAAGGATGAGATTACAATCTCGGCATATGAAAACATCCTTTTGGGTGCCAAAAAATAGATTCGCATATACAAATAGGCTTTTAGGTGTAACAAAATGGCCCGTAACTAGATGCACTAACCCTAGACAAAACTCCCTTACAAAGGGACCATGTTCTTAAACAATAGATAGAGAAAATGGGCCTAGATTTGTCCTTAAGTAAAATCATCAAGGGACCAGATTTCCATAACTTATGAAGAGTCTACCAAGATCCTATTCTTGTTGTATTCAGTGAAGATCGAAGATAGTTTAGTAAATACAATAAGTAGGCTATCTCAAATTAAGTAGATGACATTCAATAATAAAGATGGTAAAGCTTTTAGTTGTCAGAAGGTAGGTTGAATTTTGGCCAATTCAAAGCAATAGAATAAATCCAAGAATTACAAAGAAGATAGGTTTTCAATGTTATCCAAAAGTGTAATGAGATTAGCGCATCTACTTAGGTTCAATTAGAGAGTCTAGTTGGCCAAAGCTTGTTGGAACTCTTACTTGTGCATATCAATTTGTACAAGGATCAAATTTAGATGAACCACCAATTTTTTGGCTACACATATTTTATTAGTCCTGCAAACTTTTCTAAAGTTGATATCTATGCTCCATTTGAATTTACCACCTACAAAAAATTTAACAATAGAGGTACACAACTCGTTCTTACTCTCATTTTTAGTGGTGATGGCTTGAAGACGTTGGTTAATGATAGAGAATAAGTGCTTAAGATAAGTGACATCTTGCACCATTTATGTAGGAAACCCAAAATCCATTATAATATCATTTTTTGAGGAATAAAACACAAAGTAGAAACTAGTGCTCATTGCAATAGAGTAAACATAGGACTGAAGAGATAAGGGTAAGAGAAAAAAATTGTGGGGGGAGTTAACATTAAAAAGATGGAGAAAATTGCAGGAGGATAGAATTGTCACTCATCTTGACCACTTAATGTCCATCATTGACCAACATACTCTTTGCCATTTCTACAAGAAACCCAAAGTTCATTGCAGAGGAACAAACAAAGAGAAATAAATGGTGCTTATTGCAAGAGAATAAATAGAAGACTAAAGAGATAAGGGTAAGAGAAACCCCAAATCCATTGCAATCTCATTTTCTGAGGAACATAACATAGAGCAATTAAAAAGTAAAAGAAATACAAAAGTAAACTTAATTGCTCCAAGTAAGCCATTTGTTTAGAATGCATGTTTAAATTGGCCATCTTTTGCAGTTCAAGGACATCAAAGCAAGAAAATGAGAAAATTATGCATGACAAGAAATACAATTGTTGATATTGGCTATGATGAGATGGTGTTAATGGGATTTGCTATTTTGATAATAGAAATGTTTATACTCATTGCATTGCTCATCCTAGTAAAAAAACTTTTCATTTTTTAATCTTGGTCATGGGTATTGTATTACTCATGTGTACTACTTGCTTGGCATTTGACTATTCTCTAACTAAGAATTATAGTCATCTAAGAAGTAATATGAAGATGCTACTTTGAACATTATAGACTTCTAAACAAATAAATTGTGAAGATATTCTATTTCAATTTATTTAATGTTGCTACTTTTTATGGTTTTTTATGCTATTTATCTTGATTTGCATTAGTATTTCTTTCTTATGGAATATAAATCATTAATTTATAATTGCAATTGATAGAAAATTAGAAATGGGTAATGTCAAAGGGAAAAATGTTTTAACAAAGTATCGATTATTGCCTAGAAAATTAAATGAAGCAAATACGTAGAGCTATTAGAAAGCGACAATCAAGTCGTTATGCTTCTAAAATCAAAAATCCCAAGTTGAAGAAGCAACAATGGCTTGGAACCTTTGACACAATATAATAAGCATTGTATGCTTATGATAAGGTTGCTATAGTAATTAGAGGAAAAAATACATTTAAAAATTTTTTCCACATCAATTTTACACCATGTAGCCTCTTATCCAAGGAACTTGTTGTTGAATTATCTCAACTAGAATCTAAATTGCAAAAAAAAAATCAAATAACAAATTGCTCAAGCAATCTTCTTGTCATCAATGCAAAGAAATGATTCAAGTAAGCCAAGACCTATGCTTGAATTCTAATAAGTTTGAACAGTCTGCAAAAGATAGGTCATATAGAGGTGTTAGAAAACGTGCATGGGGTCACTATCTTGCAAAAATTTGGAATTCTAAATTGAATAAATGACAATGATTGGGAAGTTTTGATACAAAAGAAGAAGATCCTTTTGCTTATGATATGGTTGCAATATTTATAAAATGCAATATGGCAATCACAAATTTCATCTATACCAATTCAAAGCTAAAATATTTGCCATAATTCACCGAGTAATTGCAACATAGTTTATCTGATAATAGCTCAAGCAATTTAAGAATATAAAATTTAGGATCAAATTCTATGAGTGACAAAAAAAATTCTCACATTGGCATGGTTCATGATATACAATATTTTCCAAATATGATGGACAAGAATCAGTACCCACTTGGACCTAATTTCAATAATTTAGAAACCTTCATCTCTCAACCGAAAGATATTAGTGTCATTTGTGGTAGCAGTATTGACACTACAATTCCTTTTTGAAACTATTGCCTACTTGGTTCTTCTTCAAATTTTGGTATGTATCCTTCAACTACATTTTAATTGTTCAATTTTGAAACCTTGTGTCAGAATACCATTGGTAGCAATTTTTTTACTTCATCTTCATATCCATGGTTCTAACCATCTCTTAGCTCTGCTAATAACCCTATTCTTATTAATAGCACCAATAGTAATACAATTTCAATGATGGATTCCAAAATTTGGTTTTTCCCAATGAAATTGAAAGCCACTAACTACCCATTTTTGGAAGATCCTCTCTTTGCACTTGACAATGTTGACATAAACAAGGAAAACAATATCAATTATGATATTAGTAATCCATATCTAGCTATTATTACTTCTACATCTACTACTAGAGCTTTTACATTTGATTTGACTATTGATAATGTATATAATACAATGTATACATCCTATCAATCTATATACATTTATAATCAATAAAAATGTATTTTCATACATATACATTAGATGACAAGTTTATTCTTCAATATCTTTTATAACAAACAACTACAAAGATAGTTGATATTGCTACTTGGGAAATTAGAAGTCCTTCAAAGAAAATTGTATGCTTTGTTCATAAAGCAATGTAAATTATATTAAAGAAATATATCATTTTAGAATATTGTATCTTGTTGTTACAAACTCCCCTTTCAATACTCATATCTTGGGACAATATTTAGAGCATATATTTGTGCAATTATGATATGTTTGTTTTACAAATATATGTATTCAAGAAAACTATTGCAATTGATAACAATATACATAATTTTTTTGTTGACCTAATTATTGTTAATTTCATATTTATAATTCTTTATTTTTTCAATTTTCATATTTCACCCTTTCATCTTTGCATCCTATCAGAATAAGCAAGATGAAAATGAATAAGCGTATACACATACCATGATAAAAATGGGAATTTCCAATTCTAGGTCCAATTGATTCTAATGTATCGGCATACATTTTTTTCTATGGACTACCCACACGTTGAGGAGGCCTTCAAATTCATATTAGTTAAAAAAATTCTTAAGGGTGGAAATAGAGTGTCTTACTACTCAAATGTAGTTTCATGCTTTCGATCAAATTGCATGGACTTGGTCCACAATTCACACTTCCTAGATAAGTTGGCATATGCATTAATTAAAGATTATCTACTTCCACCAAATGTTTACACTGAAGTTGTTGTTGATTATGATGAAACAATTGGTGATGCTCTTTTTAGGGGTTTATTCCCTCGTGACATGTTGAAAGAATGTGAGGTAGCTTCATGTGTTTACAATGCTATATAAATGGGTTTGACCAATAATTATGAACTTGTATTCATGCATGATTTGTATGCACATACTGCCCTCTTGGGTCAAAATCTATCAACTAGGATCTTAGAGATCTTTAGAGCATTGATATACCTATATAGGCATGTTCCTTCTTGAGCCCTTGCCACATCTCCAACATCCACATCCCCTTTTGATCCAATTTCTTCTAAGGAATTTGTCAATGTTTCTTCTTCTTATGGTAGCTCTTTGTAATTTGCACTCTTAGCTATACTTTTTGTTTGTTCTATTGGATTTTATAATTCCAAGCATTTTATCCTTTTGAGTACTTTTAGCTATCCTTTTTGTTTGTGCTCTTTAATTTTGTAATTATAAACATTTCATCATCTTGAGTACTCGACTTTATCACAAGAACAGTAATTTGTAATTTATTATGTTATATACTATGAATACATTTTTCTATATGTGATGTATCACCTTTATAAAAAATCCATGGCTAATTATGTATAACTTTCCATTGCATTAAAAATCACAATTTACATTTGAAAATGATAAAAAATGTTTCTAATGACATTAAAATCTATGCTAGATATTTTGGAGCTATGTAGAAAAAATATATGTGTTGCAATAATTCAACGTATTGGTTCGAATATGGTTATTTGTATATCATATTCATCTTTTTAAAATTAGACCAATGAACTACATAAATAGATTTAGTTGAAGTAATCAAGTTAGTATGTCATTCATGCAACCTATGAAGGAAAAATTACAAAATGATAATTACTTGATCACTATATATAACAATGTGTTTACATAGTTTTATATATGGACTTTCCATTACATCTAAGATATTTAATGTCAAATCGTTCCTCAAATTCATAGATGTAAATTATGAATTGTCAACTTCATATAGATTTAATTCAAATATATTAATTAAAATTAAATTACTCTTAAAAATAGTGAAAATTAGTAACAAAAGATTTGACAATATAAAAAGTCTTAAAATTATACAATGAAAGTTAGGAAATTTGATATCATGGCACATGCCAAATATTTGATTTAGTCATTATCTCATTTTGTGATAATAAATTTGCTATGTGACAATTGCTATATAGTACCAAGAACAATAGTATTGAATATGACCAAAAATAATTTTGTATCATCATATAATGTTAAAATTAAAACAAACACTAGTAGATATTTATATTAATTTTTGCATAATATAAGTAAAAATATATAATGGCAATAAGGTTCATATGTTACAATTTCAGTTCTATAAAAGTAAAAATGACATTTTTGTAATGCAAAACCTCAAGCAAGAAGAGAAGACAATCACAAAAAATAATTATTGTAGAGGTCACGTACAAATACAAATTCAATAAGTATTTAATTCATATATATAACTGGTACATTACACCTCTTTTGTTATACTTCTATACGATTCTATTTTTTCCAAAAAAATAAAGAGAAAAATAGAATATAAACAAACAAAAGTAAAAGAAATAATAGATGTAGAAAAATGTAGATTAGCAAATCACTCTCAACTATATAATATTGATAATGCGCTTAGAATTGAAGGACTATTTAGAAATAATATATTTAAATACAATGTAGGAGATTATCTTTTTGATTCATTAGAATTTCTACTTAATAATCATTACACATCAATTCAATTATGTAATGGAACAATTGATTACTTTTGAAATTATCTTTTAGAAGGAAATCTAGATGCAATTTGGTCATATAACTATGAGTTATATCCAAATACATTACATCATTTGCATCAAATACAAAACGTTGAAACTTATTTTCACAAAATGCGAAAATCAGCTATGCCAACTACAAATAATGAATAAATTGGGTTATGGGGAGACATATTTTGTATTGAGTGGCTATCCAAATGGCTACGTATACAAATAAAGGTTTTTTCACTCACAATGGCAAAGAAATATTTGTATTTCAATGAATCATCTAATGTAAAATCATACTCTATCCTTTTCCATGATATAAATCCTCTTCATGGACACTTTGAACCACTTCTACCATATGAAGTTCATTCAACGAATAGCTATTGAAACACTTCATCAAGTTAAACAATTGATTAGAAATACTAATGAACATAAGTTAACCTCATCCACTCAAATTGAAAATTTTCAAGATTATAAGTTCAAATCACTTTGAAAAATCAAGAAACAAATATGTACAAAAAATATAATATCTACAAACTGTAACAAATACAATACATTACCAATAGAAATGTTCAAAAAACAATTGAAGATATACTTAGATATTATGTTCAATCTATCAAATGTTGCATTTCAAAAAAGTCGTTACAACTTTGAAAGAGAAAGAAATGCCTATGTATTACACCTTGTCAACAAATAGACATTACATCAACAAACTATATTTGTTACGAATGCAAAGAATCATTGAAACAATCTAAATTACCTTAATATGCAACACTAGATTATATTCAAACAAATAATCCATTTCAATATGTAGCAATGCTTACTCAATTAGAAGAATGACTAGTTTCACTTAGAATTGCATTTGCACAAATATGGCAATTAGGATATAAAAAAAAATCTCAAATAGGGTTGACTAGATCTATTATAAATGTACCAGTTCACGCATATATTATACAAAGAGCATTACCACGTTCTACTAATGAAACATCAACAATTTCTATTGCTCTTAAAAGATGACTTCAATATAAAAATGCATACCAAATAGGAATGGTATGTGCAACTATGATTATATGAAATATTTGAAACAATTATACAAGAAAAAATTATATAAAATGGAAAATGTTCAAACAAACAAAGATTGGAGACCAATTCTTCAATTGAATAATGCAAATGACACAACCAATGAAAGTAGTACAAGTGAAACTAATGTTGAAAGTGGTATACAAAATGAAATACCATGTGAAACATTGGTACATGGTTTCACTTAATCTAAATGCATACATGAAATGCTAAACAAGATCATGCAGAAATTGCACCAACAGAAGGAAATAATCCCATTGGAATATTTAAAGATAAGTATACTAAAGAAATGAATTTTCCTACATTTTTCTTTGGCAACCCACGTGATGAAGACATCACCAAAAGATATTTGTACAAAAAAAATGTAAAATGAGAATTACAACATTCAAATAGAAAATTTTCTTACCATACAACAAATCTATTCTTCAAGACCATTAAAATTCTAATAGAACCAAGTCTTATCCACAATATGAGTAAGACTACGTAAAGGGAAACTAAAAGGTAGAAAGCTAGTAGAAAAAGGATGTAAAGTGTAAACCTAATTTAGAAAATATTCTTAAATATTACATTGGCTATGTTGATTTCAAAAGAACAAAAATATCTCTAGAATATTTGTATCAATTAAAAAAAATCTATTTGTGATGATACGACAACTTGGACCACCTACTTTTTTATTACATTTACAAGTGTTGAACACTATTGGGAACCATTAACAAAAAAACTTGAAGAGTTACATCATGAATATCAAAAAACAACGAATCAACAACACTAGAAACAAAGATGAAAATTTTTAATTGATAAGAAGAGATCCTATTACATGTGCACGTTATTATAGGTATAGAATTAATGCAATGAAAAAACTGATATTAATAGAAAATTCCTTTTTTGGAACCATTTCAGATTATTTCTCTATAACTGAATTTCAAAATTGTGGAAATGAACATGATCATTTCCTCTTGTAGATTAGAGAAGCACCAATTTATTGCAAAGCTAGTAATGCAACTATTGAGCAATTTGTAGACAACATTACTTGTAACACTAAACATCTACATCCTAATATAGTTATCATACACAAACACCACCACACAAAATAATGTAGAAAATCAAAAAAAAAAACTTGTCAATATAATTTTCCACTCCCGCCAATGAATAAAACCACAATTCTTGAACCATCTAAAAACAATGAAGAAAATTTAATTTTGATAGCAACAAAAATATTGTCCACTTTAAAACAAGCAAACTATGACAATTCATTTTCCTTTCAAATTTTCCTAGAATAAATGAATATTAATGAAGATGAATACATAATTGCCATCAAATCTACAATTTGTAGGCCTACAATACTTTTGAAGGGGAAACCATCAAACATATGGAATAATAGCTTTGCTAAAACATTGCCATAAATATGAAAATCAAATATAGATGCACAATTTGTTTTGAATGCATATGTTGAAGCAATGTATTCTAGCTCCTATATGATAAAAGTAGACAAGTAAATGACAAATGAATTCAAAATAATTTGTAAAGATCATGAAAAAAATAGTATCGATGCTATAAATATGATAAGTAAACTTGGTAATACATTACTCAATTTACAACAACTGTCTTCACAACAAGTGATTCACATTGCTCTATCACTTCCATTAAACTATAGCTTAAAAAAATGTGTATTCATTGATACAATAATTGAAGACGAACAAACATTTGTCTTAAATCCAATGATTTTTTTTTTAAATAACCAGATGAATTAGAAAATGTAACATCAAAATCATTAATAGATAACTATCTTGCAAGACCTGCAACAATTTCACACATTTTTCTTGTAAATTTAAATCTAGAATATAGAAAAGATGGTAAAAAATTACAAAGTAAACCTAAAGCAAATATTATACATTTTTAAATTTCTAAACATGAAAATAAAAATTGTAATCACAGCCCAAAAGAAGTGAGCTTTGCAACTTTCCCACCCCCTATTTTTTCAAATTTTTGCTTGAATTTATGTTGGTTCTTTGGGTCTGATTTGACTTATTGATGGACCAGTCTGGCTAGGGGCCCAGTAAGGCTCCCCCTTCTAGGAATGTTGTTCCCAAGCCTAGTACTATGCTCGGGTTTGTTGCTTCCAAAAATTTTGTTCCCCATCGTGTTACTTTTTCTAGCATTGTTATCCCTTCTTTCATAAAATTGGCAGTCTGTACTTCTACCAAGTCACCTATGTCCCCCCTTTGGCTTGGATTCCTTTTTCTTTGAAGAAGATCCAATTTCATTTGTAGAAAAATTGGTTGGAAGGGGTTCGCTAGCTATGGAAAGGTTGAATACAAAATTTGTCTCTTGTTCAATAGATGGTTGGGAATTTGATGTCCCCGCAGCTCTCATGATTAAGGCAATGGATGGCCTCAAGCTATCATTGGTGGGTAAATTCTTGGCGTATTGCCCGAATATAGACCAAGTAAGGCAATGGGATGAATCTTTTTATAATTCAAAAGGAAGTGTTTCTATTAGTGCTATGTCTAAAGGTATTTTCCTTTTTACCTTTGTTGTTTATGAGAATATGATTAAGCTTCTCACGGGAGGTCCTTGGGCTTTTTATGCTAGTTTTAAGAACTTTATTTTGTTGTGCAAATGGAAACCAAGATTTAACCCCTCTTCTAAACTGGGTGTTGTTGCCCCTACATGGGTACGCCTTCCTAAGCTACCCTTAGTTCTGGGAGTTAGGTATCTTCAAGGGGTTTTCTAACTCATTTGGAAGCCTTCTAACTGTTGATAAGATCACCCAAGAGAAATATCATTTGGTGTTTGCAAGGATATGTGTTAATGTGGTTGTTAACACTACTTTTCCTACTTTAGTTGTCCTAAAGTAGAATTTTGTTAACTAGTCTCAAACTCTAGAATATGAAAATGATAGAGTGTTTTGTCAATCTTGTAAAAAAAATGGTCATCTTATTAATACCTGTAATAAGAGGCCACAAATCGAAGATTCCAACCCCCTGAAAAAATATTTTGTTCTCCCTATGGCCACTCTTGTGCCTGAGGCTGTTGATCTTGCTCCTTCAATCCTTGAGAAGGAGCATAGTGATGGTCCTATGGATGCCTTACATGACTTGGCCTCTATACTTGGTCTGAACTTAGAGGCACAGGAAGTTGCTCATGGTGGCTTGAGGGATACCCCAGATGTGTCTCAGGAATTGGGTAGTGAGGAAGGATTGGTAGTGGCATCTTCTAATGTTAGTAAGCATAATATTTCAAAGATGTAGCAAGATGTAAAGGAAAGGGTTGTAGAGGCCTACCAACTATAAAATTAAACAATTATGGGTTTGGCAAGCAACCCCACTCTCCCCCTAGAAGATAATTTTGAGTTTATTGAGGAAGGATAAATATTATCTCAAATTGGACTAGATAAAGATTCCTCTGCCCATCTCCTCTAAAACATTTGGCAAATAGTCTACTCCCTCTTTCAAACTGATGGAAACAATTTAAAGGACTCATTGGCACTGCTAGGTTTCCCTTCACCCTCAAATGAAGCTAATGATGAGGACTGGGTTCGGGTGAATAGTAAGTCAAAAAAGAAGAAGAAACTAGATGTAGGAGGAGGAATAAGGTAGGCATACCTTCTCAAAAGGAAACAAGAAATAAAGACACTATTCATGATGTGGCTTCAAGAAGACAAAAGACATTGGACTCAATTGTGGGGCCAAATTCTAAGAAGTAAGGGAGGTTGTATCCCCTTCCTTAACAAAATCAAGGTGATTCTTTTTTTTTTTTTGTGATTATGAAGATAATTTCCTGGAATATTAGGGGCCTCAATAGTCCCTATAAACAACATCTGGTCAAAACTTGCCTAATGGACAATAAAGTTGATTTTTTACTACTTCAAGAAACCAAAATGAAAATGGAAACTTTTGATAAGACCGTTAAGAATATCTGGCCTACTACTAATTATGCTTTGAGTGATGCTGAAGGTGCCTCTAAAGGTATCAAAAATATATGGAGTCCTTCTAAACTCAAATTTTATATGGAATTCTCTAGAAAAAATTTGTCTTATGGTCACTTTTGAAGACCTTATCATATTTGAAAAGTTGAATGTAATTAATTTTATGGTCCTAACTTACGCTGGGATAAACTATTGCTTTGGGATTTCTTGGATGACAACATAAAGGGTAGATTAGAAGATTTATGGATGCTTGGAGGAGATTTCAATTCTCCACTGCTACCTTCAAAAAAATTGGGTGGCTTGGATGACTAGATTCAAATAGCATGATGGACCTGTCACGCTTCATTAACCATGTGGGGATTTTTGATATTCCCTTACTTGGCACTCAGTTCACCTGGTCTATAGAAGATTAGGAAATTAGCTAATTCAAGTCAAACTGGATTAGTTCCTTGTCTCTGCTAATTGGAACATCTCTTAGCACCTCTCCTTATCTGACTTGCCTAGAACTGGATCTGATCACAATGCCATTATTCTAAAGAGAAATGTCGACGCTCCCAAAGTTTAATTACCCTTTAGATTTGAAATTATGTGGACTCTCCACCTAGATTTTTTTGCCTTAATTGAAAAATGGTGGAATGAACCCTCAATTGGTACCCCTATGTTTAGCCTTGCTAATAAACTAAAAATAATTAAAGAGAGAGTGAAGGGCTAGAACAAGTTTTCCTTTGGCAATATTTTTTACACCAAAAAATATTTGGGAGACAACATTAAGGAGGTACATGATATAATGGAGTTAGGGGTGGTGGATGAAGCTACATGTAATCATGAACGTGACCTGATAGCTCAATGGTTCAAGGTTAACAAATGAGAGGAATTTTTTTAGAAACAAAAATATTGGGTTTAATGGCTTTCAGAAGGATATCATAGCACTAATTTCTTGCATCAATCCACTATGAAACATAGAAGCAGGAACATGATAAGACAACTTAAGAAATAAGATGGAAGTATGGTGAGTAATAAAAAATAAATTGTTGCTAAAGTTGTGGCCTATTTTTTCTCCTTCCAGAAGGAACCTGTGGTTGCCCATTAGGATTTGGTTGAAATCCTCCAAGTTATCCATAAGGTGAATTCTGATCAGGATCTTCAAGTGATGTCTAAAGTTGTTTCCCTTCAGGAGGTGAAGTTTGTTGTTTTCTCTATTGGAGCTTACAAATCCCCTATGCTTGATGGGTCCCCCTCGGCCTTCTTCTAGCTTTATTGGGACATTGTGAACAAAGGACTCTTAAATTTTGCTAGACTTCTTCAAATTTGGTAGGATTCTTAATCAATTTAATGCAACTTTCATAGCTCTTATTCCTAAACAAGAAGATGTTTCCTCTATACATGATTTTAGACCTATTAGCCTATGTAATACTGTATATAATTTTTTTTTCTAAGATCATTGTTTATATTGAAAGCTATTCTAAGCAAAATGATAGCTAGAAATCAAAAAGGGTTTGTTCAGGGAAGACACATTTTGGATGCTACCATAACTACCTAGGAAATTCTCCATTATATGGACCTTAGTAAAAATGTGGGGATGGCTCTAAAACTAGGCATCTTTAAATCCTATGATAGAGTCTCCTAGCCATTCTTGTTTTCTATTCTCAGGAAATTTGGGATCAATGGCAGGTTCCTAAAACTGATCACAGCTTGTGTTACTACCCTGAAGTGTTCGGTCTTGGTGAATGGGGTCCCTCAAGGTTTCTTCTCTTGTAGCAGGGGTCTTAGGCAAGGGGATCCTCTATCCCCTTATCTTTTCATTATTATTTTTGAATTCTTGGGAAGAAACATCCAAAAAATCTTGGACTCTAAGGTACTGAAAGGTGTTAAGGCTGCTTCAACCCTCTCGCCTTCCTTTCATCAATAGTTTGTTGATGATACTATTATTTTTGGTGAAGCTTTGATTGGGGAAGTTGGTCACTAGAAATCCATCTTGAATGACTATGCTAGTGCTTTAGGCTAGCATATCAACTACAACAAGAGTAAAATATACTTCTTTAACTCTAACCAGATTGTGAAAGATAGAGTTGTCTGCATATTGGGCTGTGAGGAGGTTGTTTTTCCTATTGCCTACTTAGGCTTACCCCTGATCTCAAAAAAATTGGATAACAATTATTGGAACCATATTATTGAGAGAATTCAAAATAAGTTGGTTGGATGGATGGGAAAACTCTTAAGTCAAGTTGGGAAGATTCAATTGTTAAAATCCTTGCTTCAAAATATCTCAATCTACTACTTATCTCTATTCAATATTCCAACTTTTATAGCTGAAAATTTGAATAAATCCAAAAAATATTCTTATGGTTAGGAATAGAGGAGAGATACAAATGGCACTTGTGGGGTGGGAGAAATTTTTTTCTCCTAAAAATGTTGGAGGCCTTCAGATAAGGAGAATTAAACTCTTTAATAAAGCTCTTTCTACCAAATTGGGGTGGAATTTGTTGGAAGGTACCAAATACTGGGTAATGATTCTTAAAGCTAAATATCTAAGAAATAGGGACTAGGGTTGCTTCCTTACAACCTCGGATTTTCCTTATGGCTCTATTTTTTGGAATCACCTCCTTAAAACTAGAAGTGTGCTTAAGTTGGGTGTTAGAAAGCACATTGGTAATGGTTTGGATACAAACTTGTGGAAAGATTCTTGGAACTGTGGGCCCCCTCTCACTTCCCTGGATCACCTCAACCCTTTAAAAAAAAGGTTGATCAGAACTTGTGGTGAGAAGGTGGTTGGTTATATTAATTGGGATGGATCAAAGCCTAATTGGATTAACTTCAATAATCAGCTTATGGGAGCTAACCTAAGGGGAGATAGACAACAAAACTAAGCCCCGACAATGTAAAAGCTTCACCAATTAATAGGGGAGGCTACCTTATTCTCTAAAGACAAGAAGGATGAGTGGCTTTGGACCAAGATCCCTTCATGCTATTTCTCTGTTACAAATGCCTATGTGGAACTAGAAAAACCTTTATTATCTAACTTGAGCTTCCAATGGAACAATGTTTGGATAAAAAATATGACTCCTAAAGTTAACTATTTTTGGTGGGTTTCTTCTCATGGAAAAATCCTTACTATCGATAATATAGTTAGAAGAGGGTTCCAATTTGGTAATAGATGTGCCCTTTGCAATGAGGAGGAAGAGAAAATTATGCACCTGTACTTCCACTGCTCATTCTTAAGAGAAATCTAGTCTTTCTTCCTTCCCCTACTACTCACTAAATGGGTTTCCCCTCCTATAAAATTTTTTATTGAAAGTAGGTCCTACTCTTTCTCTCACAATATTATCAAGGATCTCTAGAATCAAGTCCCTCCCTTCACAACTTGGGTGATTTGGAAGGAGAGGAATAAAAAAAATTTAGGGAAACACCAAGAAATATTAGGGATCTATGTTTGGCTATCAAGACCCAAATACAGGAAAATGTGGAAGTGAGGGGATATAACTACTCTAAGGTCATGCCTTCCTATGAGGAGATCAGAATCAAATAAATTTGGGGCCTCAAAAAGGATCTCAATAATGTCAATTGGTCTACTTATCTTTCAAGGAAAACTATTGTTTGGACTCCCCCTGAGAGGGATTGGGTTAAATGCAACTTTGATGGCTGCTCTAAAGGCAACCCTGGTTTGGTAGGAGCTAGAGGTCTTATTAGAAACCACTATGGGGATTGTATTATTGGTTATGGGAAAAATATTGGGGTCTACTCCAACAATAAGGTGGATCCTATGGCTACTTGGGGAGGTATTAAACTTTTGAAAAATCTAGGCTTCCAAAAAGTTATCCTGGAAGGAGATTCTAAGCTCATTATTAATATATTGAAAGGGGAAAGTGTGGCACCTTGGGAATTAAGAGATAATATGTATAATTGTAAATTGCACATGAAATTTTTCACTTACTATAAAATTAAACATGTGTACAAAGAAGGGAACTACTCTACAAATATTGTTGATAATGAGGCTCTTAAGTGTAATACTCAAACTCATTGGGAGTATGGTGTGTTGCCTAGGGTAATAAAAGATAGAGCCTTAAAAGAAAAATTCAAAAATTCTTATTTTTTATAAGTATTGGATAAGGGGTTCAAGTTGTGTGATAATTAGATTTGATGATAGGATGGATATAAATGTTAATAACTATAAGGTTGGCATGTTTCAAATTATGGAAAGTGATAAGGAGATTTTCATTGGGGAGAAAATAAATGAATCCATCATTTCCAAGTACCCCACGTATCACATTTTTATTTGTAATAACAAATCTTGGGTCTTTTCAAATGTTATTAACATGCCATACGTCTCTTCCCACCATATTTTTGAGGCTCAGCTTGATTGTGTTAATCTAGAAACATTTATTATGGTGATGGTTAATCATTCCAATCCTGTCTGTGGGCTTGTGTTTCTAGTTTCTCTCATTTGGTAGATGTTTTTAAGTAACTCAAATGTCTTTCTTCTTTTCACTTTCTTCATTTGTTCTCCCTGCAAGTTTGGTATAAGTGTTGGAAGAGCTATTTTTTTTTGGGCAGTATAAAGAAGGGAATTAACTAGAAGGAAGGTCAAAAACATCTACATACTTCCAAAATGGGAGGGACGAGGAAGAGAACTGAACCCCCTAATTGCATTATCCTCAAAAAAAAATTTGTTCTCTAGAGAATGTTTCGAGGAGATGGTATGGATTCTTTCTTTGAAGCAATGAGGGGTTACAATGAGAGTTTGACTACTAAGTTCACCAACTCATGG
This sequence comes from Sequoia sempervirens, assembly GCA_007258455.2. Lineage (NCBI taxonomy): Eukaryota > Viridiplantae > Streptophyta > Pinopsida > Cupressales > Cupressaceae > Sequoia > Sequoia sempervirens. The sequence continues at coordinate 121,744 of VDFB02059582.1, read as the reverse complement.
AAAAAAGGTCACGTCTTTATTGGTGTGGTGAAATTTGAAGTGATGGATTAGATAATAGTTGAAGCTACTGGTCTGGCTAATGAAGGGAGAAAGGTGGCAAAGAAAAGTGGTGTTGATTATCAAAATTTCATGGAGAAATTCCTGCATGAAGGTGAGGTGCTAACAAGGTTTCAAAATAGGTATGCTCACCTTGACCTCACCCTGCCGTTTTCCCTGGTTAGTATTTTTGTGATGTGTTACTTCACTTTAGAAGGTAGGTACATGACTATTCATGCCTACCATTTTCCCATCCTGAATCATATTCATCATAATGATAGGATAAATCTGCCATTTTAGTTGCTTTCTTCCCTACAACAAAACATTGAGAATGGGGCCTCGCCTCCTTTGCACCAAGGCCTAATGTTGGCTCTGTATAAGTTTTCCATTGAAAATAACCCCCATGGTAACCCATTGATTGTTAAGCAAAATAATCCTCCTCGTAATGATGACAAGGAGGCTAATTTACCCCAGGTTGTTATGCATCCAAACCATGTTCCTAACCCTAGGCCCTCGTCTCCTTGTACTGAACCTCAGAAGGGTATCCCTTCAAATTTTTCTCCCTTGGCTACCCCCAATTTCAAATTATCTGCCTCTAAAGATAGGATTGCATTTGTTGAAAATTCTCTTGAGAAAAGATTGCTCAAAGCTACCCCAGAGAAAAGGAAACATTCCCCGTTGCTTCTGGAACCCCCCAAAGTTAAGAATATGAAAAAATATTATCAAAACCCGAAGCAGGGTAATGTCATTAAATATATTTAAAACCCTGAAGGTCTTCAAAAGGAGGTAATGGATGAAGGGAAAGTGGGTATGTCACGTGGTGGCTGAAGATCGGAAAGATTGGCTAAGGTTGCTTCCTCTAATAAAAAATCCAAAGGTAAAAAGAAAGAAATTGAGGAAGAGGAAGAGGAAGAGGAACAACTAGCAGTGGAAGAATTTTAACCCCAAATGGAAGAGGAAAGTGAAGGCATGAATTGTGATGACTATGACTATGATATGGATGAAGAAGAACTAGAGGAGGAGGATGATGATAAGGAGGAAGAAGTAGGCGGGGAGGATGATATAGAGGCTATTGAGAAGGAGGTCAAGGAAGAAGAGGAAAATTCCCCCGATGCTACCCTTTTTGGTGATACTAACATTCAATTTTTGAAAAGAAGAAACATTTTTTTGCAGGTTTAGGTTGAGGACATGGAAAAGGATATCATCACTTTGATGAATCTCACTAATGGGTTGATGTGTCGTGCCATGGTCAGAGCGGTGTCTAGTCAATCAAAGACCAAGAAGAAATTAAAGAAGGTCGAGAAGCATGAAGACATGAATGGCCTAACATATGAAGTTTCCCTTGACTAGAGGGAATTTGTCTCTCATATTGGAGACAACTAGAAGTTGATTGCAAATGCCAAATAATGGCTTTGTTCTATTGCTTCTTTTTTTTGATCTAGTTTAATGGTTGTTCTAAAACTCTTGTTTCTTTAGATGAAAGTACCAAACTATTATTTTATGCTTTCTATGCTTTGGTTTAAGACTTGTTGGTTTATGGTTAATCTTTTATCTGGCTTGTGTGCCATGTTTTGGGTTAGTCTGTGGTATGCTTATGATTTTTATTATACTTATAATGATCATGTGGATGTAAATACTGGTAAATTGGCCTACGAGCCCCATGTGGTTACTCAACAGTATACAGTTTGGTTGTTGTTTTGTTGGGTGTGGTTGGTGTTGGTTCCCATCTGGTCTAATTTTTTGTTGCTTCAGCTCTTTTGTCTCTACAAGATCAGGGTGAGACAAGATTAGGGCCCTTTCCTTGCTTATATAATAAAAAACATTTTGAATCTTTCTTGTAGCAAACAATGGAATCCAACAAAAGAATGGAAATAAACCAAAAAAGCATACAACAAATATCCAAAAGGTAAATAGCATTATTTATGTTCAATTATACTATCCAAATTAGTCTTCAAAACTATAAATTCAATTCTTATTACTATTGTAGATCAAAAGTCAAAAAGAAAAATACAATATCAATTGAAGAACTTAATTCCCACAAAGCTAGAAATATATTTGAAGGAGATGACATTGTCATTTACAAAACTAGTTTGGACAAAGCAAACAAAACAAGAGATGCACTTCCTATAGATTTAAATGATGAGAAAGATGAGATGACAATTACTATTAATTTAACTAGTGAACTTGTGAATCAACATGAAACAAAAATAGTTCCAAGAATAGCTATTTGTATTACAAATTTTTAAATTGCACCTAGAACTGACTATGACCATGGTGGTTGTGATTGCATATTGATTTTGACAAACTCAAGCATAATTGAAGCCATACCATGCATGCATGAAGATTACAAATTCATACCAAGCACCGCCATCAGATAACTTGTTACAAGTGAAGATAATTATGCAATTGTATTTGTAGGAGCACTTGTGGTTGGCACTAAGAGAACTTTCCAATATCTTTTTGACATAAAAGATGGACATTTTTGAATTTGAAAAAGAACAAATGCAACTAATTTTCTAATTCTTTACTTGGTTACAATTTAAAACCTTTATTCGCTAGTTCATATTTCTTCAATAAAGAAAAACATTCTTATAAAAACCATGTCCACAATATAGGTACAAATACATGAGAATTTGGTACATCACTTCTCTGTAATGGAAGAACAAGTTTGTCTCAATGAATACCCAATAATGCTATTTAGAAACATTGCAAAGCAGAGTGATGAAAATTTATGACAATGTGTGAATAAAAGTGACAATTGTGAGTGCAATATTTAATGAAAATCTTATCTAAATGACTGTAGCATACCCTAATGCAAACTATGATGCAGTGCAATATTTTGGATTTTTATGAGGTTTTATGATGCAAATATGAAACCCTAAGTGAGAGATAATGATGCAAAACATAAATCTATGGTTTGAAAGACTTCCAATTTCAAAAAGGTTACGATGTCAAATTCCAAATTCATCAAAATGAAACATATGAAAAATGAGGGGATTTATAAAACCTAGGTCCACCTCCCTCATTTTCTAAGTTTTTATTATGATGCAAATCAACAAGGTGCATAGATTGACTTTCAACCCTCAAGGTGAATCAATCAGACCTAGATTTGATCCTTTTGTGTCTTAAGAATGGATTGGAATTTGATTTAGAAAGATTAATCTAATTAGAATATATGACCTAATATGAAAAATACAAGATTCCAAAGATGAACAAACTGAAATAGTGATTAGCAGGCAAATGTAAGAAGTGTTAGATGATGTGCACCTATCATAAAAAGTTGGATCTAACATGCAAAGAGGGACTTAGATGCCTAGGGGTGTATGGGTCTTTGATAGGGGGTCCTAAAACTCTTTTTACAGTCCTTTGATGTTGGATCTAAGCTTTTGATTCCTAGTTGTAGAGTTATCAGAATGTCGCTAGTTAATTTTGTAGGTGAGTTTTCATGGCTTGACAAATTTTAGGGATTTGAATGCAATAATGGACAAATTGCATTCAATCCTTCTTTAATCCTCTTCAAAGCTATGACCTAGACATTCAAAGAGAGGGAAAATGTTGTGCCATATAGGCATTTGCCTCAGTCAAACTGTATGTAAGTGTTCCCACTTCCACAATGACAATGTTAGTGATAGAAATAATAATTAAAAGGAAGGAATAATGAATGAATAAAATTTTGCAACTCACCACCCTTCAATGGCTCCCTTGAAGGCCTGAATTCATACACATCACTTCAAGGATTTAGATCTTTCTTGCTTGAATTCTTGAATGCTTTGGAGACATACAAAATTTCAACCTTCACAAAATAATGGCAACATGAACACACATAAACCTTGGCATGATGTTGGATCTTGAATTGCTACAATAAAACTCTGATAATGTTTTTGATTAAGGGTAAAAAATAGGTTTTGATGGGATCTCAGAACCTAGTACAAGCGGTTTTGATGGGATTCGTAACCCAATCCAAAGAGGGCAAGCTGCTAATAGAAAATAATCAACAAATCATTGGCAACCAAACAATAGCATCCATCAAAGATCAACAATACAACTCAGGTTGAGGGCAACAAGAACAAGCAAGGGCCTAAAACCCTATTACAACCTAGTTTTAACCGGGACCAGAAACCCTTTAAATAAGTTTTGAAGGGGCCCCAAAACCCATGATAACCTGCTTGATGGTGTAGGACACCATCAAACCCCTAAGAAAAAACACCACCATCTCCAACAGCCCCACCTCAATAGGGGAGTTAGAAAGCACAACGAACCACTAGTGGAAGTGCCACCGATCAAACCAAGAAGCCTTCTCCAAATCCACCTCAAGAGGACAAAGCTCCCCTCTAAAGGAGAGAGTGTCATGACTAAAAAGTCCACAACTTCCTGAAAACTCTAACACCCTCAACCTCAACTTCCATAGGAGAAGCATCCACCTCAACAAGAACATCATCTGAGGAAGCCAGAGAAAAGTACCTCCCAACTCCACCACCATAGGAGTCGAATCCACCTCCATAGGATCCAAGTAGAAGGCCAGTGCAGTAGCGGAACAAGAAGCCATACCACCCTTCGGCAACACTTGGAAAGAGACCAACACCCACACACAGCAAGCCACAAAAATAAACCTCTAAGCCAAAAGCTTGAACATTTGAGGGGGCTCAACATGCTAGGATATAGAGCCACCCAGCTAGCAGCAAGAAAGAAGATTCCAAAGAGACCAAAGTATCCAAAGACATCTCCAACAACAAATAAAACCACTCTACTTCAGCACAAAGGCAACAGACTCCATCCCCATGAATAACTGGGTCTTGAAAAAGGTCTTTGGAAACCTTCCAGCTAAGAAAAAAAATAGACAAAACATCCAAAGTAAACACACACCCCTTACAGTTAGAGAGAAAAATACAACAAGAGGGATACCACACAACCCAAACTCTAAGGGGATAGCCATTCCCCTCCAAACAAGCACTACTAGCAGAACGCAAGGCTTCCTCCAAACCAAAGACCAACCCCCACAACAAAGTCTAGTAGATTCTAACCACCATCAAAGATATAACCCTCAAAGACCAAAAGGGGTCAAAACCAGCTTCCAAAACCACCCAAAGAACAAGAATCCCAACAGGGACCGCATAAACAACACATAGGGCAAGGAAAACAATGGCCTCCCAAGAGAAGAAGCACCCCTGCCAAGGAAGAGCTTTGTAGCAATTATTTCTCACCATTGCATCCTTCAATAAATAGCCTCCCAAAGAGACAACACCAAAACACACGAAACCACATAGCCAACCCTTCTCCGCTTCCATAGCCACATTTACAAGAGAAAAAGGGGAACCAAACCCCATGACCTTAGGTAGAGAGGAAAACAAGACAACCAGCAAGAAAAAAGAGACCCAACAAGCCTCAACCACCACAACAGCAAGGCTAACACAGCCTCCCCAGGAAACACCCATGAATTGGACAAAGAGGGAAAGAGAAGGAGGTAGATAGACCACCCATCCTCCCCCAACAAAGACACCACCAACATGCCAACCGAGCCAGGAAGTAGGATCATCCCCCTCAAGCCACGCAACCACCTTAAAATCTCCATCAACAAAAGCATCCACAAAGGGACCACCTCCAAAGCCTCTCCCATCAAGTAGACAAAGGACACATCTGCCATCTAGGTCATCATCATCATTGTTACCTGCTTCAACTGCAAATTGCAAACTATAGACTCATGCCCGCATCGCTCCCGTCACTCCCAAAAATACAAATTTTGAACTGCAAACTCCCGCCTGCGTCTCCCGCCTCACTCTCATTACTCTGTCTTAAAACTCTGATAATGCTACTCTTGAATACTCTTGACAATAGTATTTTCTCAATAGTGTGTCTTATATTTCAAATGATAAAATAACTATGTATTTATATGCAATTGTACTAATTTTTAGATTCCAAAATTCAACACTTGAAAATTAAATTTTGAATGTTAAAATGTTGACACCAACATATTTAAATTTGGGTCTTGGCTAAGAGGGGGGACATATTCCCTTGGGAATATGGGTCCTAACCCAAATTTCTTGGACACACATGGTCAAGGGAAAAGTAACAATTAGTTGTATTTATTCAATGTTTGCAATCCTTCAGAAATTGTAAAAATTAGGCCTTGGAATGCATTATTTAGGAGATTAGGTGCTCAATTGGGTCCAATAAATTAAGGGGGACAAACATAGTGCAAAATTGTTAAGGGTGACAATTTTTGACACTACGGATTGAAATTGAAATTTGATAAAATACTAATTTGAATACCCCCTCTCAATATTTTGGTGTGTTCAATAATTGGTATCAGAGAAAGGTTCCTTGATTTAGCCAAACAATCGAGGTAGATCATGTCTTTGGAACACATGAGGAATGAATCAGTTCCTAAAAAGAAGTGCTCTCGGGAAGAAGAGGACATACTCCATAAGGAGGAGAATGAATTTGAGTTTGAATTCAATAAAGAATATTGTCTAGTGGATTATGAAGGAGAACTCATTTCTACTCTAAATAATCTAGATGAAGAAATAGAAAAAAAATGAAGAACTTTAGTTCAAACTTGAAAAATTAGAAAAGGAAATTGCCAAGTTGAAATTTCAAGTTGAAGAAGGTAAAAGAATTGTAGATTGCCTAAATTTCAAGCTCAATGACAAATTTGTTGAATGCTCCAAGCTTGAAGAAGAGATTGTCTCTCTGAGGAAAGAGTTGGATAAAGAAAAAGAACAAATTGAAAAAGGTCTAAAGCTAAAGGGAGGCTTTGACATTCTTAATGAGTTAATCAACTCTCAAAAGCCATCAAAAGAAATATTTGGTCTTGGTTTTAAGAAAGGTAAAATCCCAACAACCGATGCTTCTGCAAACTTATATGAGACTTTTAAAGCATAAGGCAAGCCTGAAATAAAGGAGGAAAAAGGTTTCCATGAAGAATCTAAGAAGATAGCCACCAAAAATGGAAAATTAGACCAATTCAAGAAGACAAATGATAGCAAGAAGGGAGAAGGTGGATTTATCCCTATCTGCAAACAAAGGAGATTCAGAGGTCCTCCGCCTACTAGTCAACATGCCCCAACTAGCTTCACTCAATATTTTCAAGGTTATTGTTATTGTTGCAATAAATTTGGGCATAAGTTTGTTAATTGTAGATCTAGGACAAAGAGAAATGGAGACATGGGTAGAAAAACATTTGTGCCTCCAAGATATGATGCTATGATGTCTCATTCTTTTCATGGATATTGCTATGAGTGTAATACCTTTGGTCATAAGGTTATAGAGTACAAAATTAGGAGAAATAACTTTGTTTTGAAGCATAACTGTTTGCTACAATTGCAATAAGTTTGGGAATAAAGAAAAAAATTGTAAGAGCGGTGTTGTGAAACCACCTGTTCAAAACAACAAGGAAGAAACCCTAATTAAGCAAAAGACTGAAAATTCCAAGGTTTGGAAAGAGAAACAAGGTCGGGAGAATGTAAAGAAGGATGATACTATGCTTGTGTATTTTGCACAAGATTCTGTGACAAACTGAGATAGAGCATTATCTCAGGGGGAGCTATTCTTTGCAGATCTTTTAGCCCCCTAGAAAGGATAAAATGTTGAATATTTCAACATGAAAGTTGAATTCGATCAATTCCTCTAGTGTGCAAGTTCGTTGAGAAAGATTAAACCTATTGATCAAGGTTCTAGAGTAAAGTAATGATATGCAGAGGTGTGTTGAGAGTATTTGTATCCCTATGATGACATAGAGTATTTTGGAAAAAGGCTACCTAACAAGTATGAATGCATTAATGGAAAAAATTTAAGGCAAATTAAAGAATTTTTATGCTTTATTTGAATGATTTTTTCACTTGTAATCAAAAGCACTTGTGTTTGAAAGTTGAGAAGAGTGAAATGGTTTTTCAGCTATCTTGTGGTTCTATGCAAAACTATAGCGACTATGTTTGAAGTTTGCAACAAGAATATCAATGGCGACCCCATAGTTGGTGGATGTTGTGGAGAATCCCAAGCCAAAGTATAAAAAGTTTCCTTTCAAGGAAATGGAGGTTGATAAAGATGGCACATTTTTGAAGGTTCCTATAGATGTGGTATATACTGAAGATGTAAGAATCTATATCCATGCCCTCCTCAATGAAATTGATCACACATCATCATTTGAAGTGACCCAACTTGAACTCTTGGATGATCATGGTGCATACAAACCTGAGTATGCAAATTTGGTAGCAAAAGGGTTAGATATATGGAAAGATTCTCCAAAATTTTGTGATTGCAAATAATGGGTAAGGATTATCCTTAGTCGCATTCTTGAGGAATTCATTTGGTTAGATAAGCCCTACATGATAAAAAGAGAGGCTATTAGGGTTTTTACTGGTCTTTGTGCCACCAGACCAATCCCAATCATGAAGTCAATCAAGAATGAAAGGGTTACTGAGCTTACCAGTGCCATCTTTGACAAGAGAACCCTAACAGTGAAATATATCACTGATCTTAGAGTTCGCTATGTCACAATGGGGATTGCTTACAAAATTTACTTGAAAATAGATAAGGATCTACCACCACCACCGCAATCCACACTGCATATCGGATGATGAAGGAAGGTGCCAACTTTGATCCATGTGAGTTGTTGAGGAAGCAAATGACAAACAATTTAAAGAGAACTAAATAAACTAAATATAATTTTATGTTTGGTTCATTGATTATTTGCCTTACATTCTTTTTCTTGAATGAATTACCTAGTTTTAAAGGAAAAATATGGGAAAAGTTCTCTCTGGTAGTAGCTTAAAGTAAGAAGCATATGAAAGGTTTTTAGGATAAGAAAACATACAATACTTTGTACTGGGGTTTCTTTAAAAACTTGCAAACAAAGACGTAGAAGAGAAAGAGAATTCCATTTGATTTGGTCTGAAAGTATAAGAATGAGATAACATTTTTGGTGGACAAGGATCATTATTACATAGAAGCAGTGGATCCCAAAATCTTGTGGATTCCTAAGTTGTCTTATGAAGTTGCACCTAGATTTGTCCAAGGATATGTGGATATCCCACTAAAAAATCCAAAAGATACAACTATTGAAAGATTTGGCGCATATGATGAGATCATGGATAAGATTATCCAGAAGAAGACAAATGAAACTAGTGAAAAGAGATTGGATAAGTTGTTTGAGAAGATTGGAATTTTGTAGTACTCAAAGATGAAACAACCATCTTCTGCCCAAACTCCAAAGAATTTCCCTTTCATATGAAACAACTATCCTCTCCCCATTTCACATGTCCCTATTTCATAGCATACCCCTTGGAATAATTCATTGAAAAATCCAAAGGCATCTTCATTTTATACTCCCCCCTGTTGGTTGCCCTCCTCTCCATCTCGTAGACATCTAACACATCATTCCAACAAACAAGATCCAATCGAGGCCTATTATTAGGTATATCAATTACACTAAAGTAGTCTAGAAAATTGGGCACCAAGGTCTTGACATAATTTTGGGGAAAACCCATGTCCCATTTCAGCTAGTTTATAAAATATTGGTAACATGCTTATCTACTTTTTCTCGATTTGGCATGGATGTCACCTTCCTCCTATTCTTCCTCATCCTCATTCTTGTTGTAGAGGAGGAGGTAGACTGAGGAAGAGTGTTCAAGCTCCCCCCATTTGTTGATAAACATGATCCCATCCTAAGGGCCCTGATGATAATGAATATGCACTCCAAAACAATCGCGCTTAAAAACCCAATCAAGAACTATAATTAAAAGATGAAGAAGATCCCTAGTACTAGATAGGAAATCAAAATCATCGGTAAATTATGTCTTGAGAGTATTTGTTCAAAGGTGAATGGAATTATCTGGAACCCCTTGATGATACTATATATCCAATGTAGTCCAACCAGCCTTAAAAATCCTCACTAGAGAGAAAATGAAAAATAGATTAATGGACAACACTTGGCAAGAGTGTCCAGGGATTTTTAGTTCAAACTTTAATGAAATGATAAAATTCAAGGCCTAAGGGAAGCCCTATTGCACATAGATCCACACACTGAGGATCATATTCTTAACCAACTTTTAACTGATCATTTACCCAATTATAATTGTTATCCTTCACAAAATCAAGCAAGGGCATATGTCCAAGTGCATCATTATTCAAGGTACTTAATTAAGGAGGCACCTCTTTGAGGAAGGGGGAGATGAAATAGAGAAATGGCATGTTTGGTTGCTCAAAACATAGATTGTAATGAATAAACCGATTGTTTGAAGTCTTTTTTCTGAAAGAATCACAGTCCTTCATAAAATATCAAAAAGGACCATAAGGTTAATACATCCTTTCATATTGAAATAATCAAATTACCCATTTTAGGTATTTCTTTTTAACAATCCCCACTTTCAAAAAATCAAACAGTAGCACAAGGATAAATATGTCATTTTAAGGCCATATTTTAAGGGGGAAATTATTAAGATGAAAATTCTCAAATTTCCTTATTTCCCTTTTGTCACAAACCTAATCTTTATTGAAATCAAACAGGCCCACAAGGTTACATGTATCATCTTCAAGGATGAGATTACAATCTAGGCATAAGAAAACATCCTTTTGGGTGCCAGAAAATAGATTCATGTATGCAAATAGCCTTTTAGGTGTAGAAAAATAGCCTATAACTAAATGCACTAACCATAGACAAAACTCCCTTACAAAGGGATGATGTTCTTAAACAAAAAATAGAGCAAATCAACCTAACTTTGTCTTTAAGTAAAATCCACAAGGGACTAGATTGCCATAACTTATGCAGAGCCTACTAGGATCCTATTCCTACTATATGTAATTAAGATCAAAGGAATTTTTATAAATACAATTAGTAGGATGTCTCGAATTAAGTAGATGACAATCAATAATAAAGATAGTAAAGATTTCAGTTGTCAGAAGGGAGGTTGAAGGCTGGCCAATTTAGGGCAACAAAATAAATCCAAGAATTGTAAAGTGGATAGGATGGTGTTCTTTAAAAGTGTAATGAGATTAGTGCATCTACTTAGGTTCAATTAGAGACTCTAGTTGGCCAAAGCTTGTTGGAACCCTCCACTTGTGCATATCAATTTGTACAAGGATCAAATTTAGATGAACCACTAATTTGTTGGCTAGACGCAATTTATTATCCCTAAAAACTTTTCTAAATTTGATATCTATGCTCCATTTGAATTTACCACCTACACAAAATTTAATAGCAGAGGTACACAACTCGTTCTTACTCTCATTTTTGGTGGCGATGGCTTGAAGACGTTGGTTAAAGATAGAGAATAAGTGTATAAGGTGAGTGACATCTTGTGCCATTTTTGCAGGAAACCCGAAATCCATTGCAATCTCATTTTTAGAGGAACAAAACACAACAAAAATTGGTGCTCATTGCAATAGAGTAAATACAAGACTAAAGAGATAAGTGTAAGAGAAAAACATTGTGGGAGGAGTTAACATTACAAAGATAGAGAAAAATGTGGGAGGATAGAATTGTCACTCATATTGACCACTTAATGTCCATCATTGACCAACATAATCTTTTCCATTTCTATAAGAAACCCCAAGTTTATTGCAGAGGAATAAAGCACAGAGCAGAAGCTAGTGCTTATTGCAAGAGAGTATATAGAAGATTGAAGAGATAAGGGTAAGAGAAACTCAAAATTCATTATAATCTCATTTTCTAAGGAACATAACACAAAGCAATTAAAAAGGAAAAGAAATACAAAAGTGGGATCTAGTATAATTCTATTTTTTCCCAATAAGTAATTGACAATTATTGTAGACAATAAAGAAGAATATATTATGACATAGCTAGGGAATCTATACGTGACAATGAAGTGGAATTGCCATCAATAAACTATTCCCAAGGAAAGGAAACTTAAGGGAGAAGACTTAGGTAGTTGGCATCTTTTCATATTAAATTATTTCACTTTTTTTGTCAAATTTAAGAGAAAATATTTAGAATGCATCTGAAGGTACGTATATTTCAAAGAAGGGCAAGAAGAAGAATTTACCAAAGAAAGAAAAATATTTTTAAGAACTAAGGAAAAAATTCATGTTTGGGACAATAAATGAATGTAATTATGTTATTTTTATAACAAATATGAATTTGTATCTTATCTTGAGTATATATGTAGAATATGTATTTCATTTCACTAATAACCTCAAATCAAATATTATAATTATAAAGGTATCATAGTTATTTTCCATCTTAATATTTTAAATTGTTGTAATTAAAAAGTAAAAGAAATACAAGAGTGGGTTGCAATATAATTCTTGCTTTGGCCCATAAGTAATTAACAATTACTATAGACAAAGTAGTGTTTAACAATTTCTCATTTCCAAGTAAGCCATTTGTTTTTAGAATGCATGTTTAAATTGGCCATCTTTTGTTGTTTAAGGACATCAAAGCAACAAAATGAGCAAATTATGCATGAAAATAAATACAATTCTTGACACTAGCTATGATGAGATGATGTTAATAAGATTTTATATTTTGATAACAAAAATGTTGATACTCATTGCATTGCTCATCTTAGTAAAAAAAACTTGTCATTTTTTAATCTTGGCCATGGGTAGTGTATTACTCATGTGCTACTTGTTTGGCATTTGACTGTTCTCTAACTAAGAATTATAGTCATCTAAGAAGTAATATGAAGATGCTAATTTGAACATTATGGACTTCTAAACAAATAAATTGTGAACATATTGTATTGTAATTTATTTAATGTTGCTACTTTTTTATAGTTTTTTTATGCTATTTATCTTGATTTGCATTAGTAATTCTTTCTTGTGGAATATGAATTGTTAATTTATAATTGCAATTGATAGAAAATTAGAAATAGGGTAATGTCAAGGGGAAAAATATTTTAACAAAGTCTCAATTGTGGCTTAGAAAAGTAAACAAAGAAATGGAGAGTAGATACAAAGGTGTTAGAAAATGGCAATCAAACCATTATGCTTCAAAAATAAAAAATACCAAGTTGAAGAAGCAACAATGGCTTGGAACCTTTGACACGAAGAAGCAACACATGCTTATGATAAAGCTGCTATAGCAATTAGAGGCAAAAATAAATTTACAAATTTTATCCACATCAATTATACACCATGTAGCCTATTGTCCAAGGAGCCTGTTATTGAATTATCTCATCTAGAATCTAGATTACAAAAAATAATCAAAGAACAAATTGCTCAAGCAATATTCTTGTCATCAATGCAAAAAAATGATTCAAGTAAGCTAAGACCTATGCTTGACTTCTAATAAGTTTGAATAGATTGCAAAAGATAGGTCATATAGAGGTGTTAGAAAATGTGTGTGGGGTCACTATGTTGCAAAAATTTGGAATTCTAAATTGAAGAAACGACAACGGTTGGGAAGTTTTGATACAATAGAAGAAGTTTATTTTGCTTATGATATGGCTGCAATATCTATAAAAGGCAATATGACAATCACAAATTTCATATATACCAATTCAAATCCAAAAGATTTTCCACAATCCACCAAGTTATTGCAACATAGTTTATCTAATAATAGCTCAAGCAATTTAAGAATAGAAAATTTAGGTTCAAATTCTATGAGCGATAACAAATTTTCTCACATGGACATGGTTCATGATATACAATGTTTTCCAAATATGATGGACAAGAGTCAATACCCACTTGGAGCTAATTTCAATAATTTAGAAACCCTTATCTCTCAGGTAAAAGCTATTAGTGTCATTTTTAGTAGTAGTATTGACACCACAATGCCTTTGCAAAACTATAGCCTGCATGGTTCTTCAAATTTTGGTATGTCTCCTTCAACTACATTTGAATTGCTCAATTTTGAAACCTTTTGTTAGAATACCATTGGTAGCAATTTTGTTACTTCGTCTTCATGTCCATGATCCTAATCCTCTCTTAGCTCTACAGATAACCCTATTCTCGTTAATTGCCCCAATAGTAATACAATTTCAATTATGGATTATGAAAATTTGGTTTTTCTCAATGCAATTGAAAACCAATATACTTGCCCATTTTTGGAAGATCCTCTCTTTGCACCTAACAATATTGGCATAAACAAGGAAAACAATATCATTTATGGCATTAGTAATCCACATCTGGCTATTGCTACTTCTACATCTACTACTAGAACTATTACATTTGATTTAGCTATTGATTCAATGTATCGAATTCAATATATACATCTTATCAATCTATGTACATTTATAATCAATAAAAATAAATTTGCATACATATACATTGGATAACCCGTTTATTCTTTAATTTATTTTATAATAAATAATTACAAATATAGTTGATATTGCTACTTGGGAAATTAGGAGTCCTTCAAAGAAAATTGTATGCTTTGTTCATAAAGCAATGCAAATTATATTGAAGAAAAATATCATTTCAAAACATTGTATCTTGTTGTTACAAAATCCCCTTTCAATACTCGTATCTTGGGACAATATTTAGAGCATATATATTTTTGCAATTATGATATGTTTGTTTTACAAATATATGCATTTAAGAAAACTATTGCAATTGATAACAATATACATAATTGTTTTGTTGACCTAATTGTTGTTAATTTCATATTTATCATTTCTTATTTTTTGAATTTTCATATTTCACCCTTTCATCTTTGCATTCTATCAAAATAAGCAAGATGACAATGAATAGGCATATACACATACCATGACAAAAATGGGAATTTCCAATTCTAGGTCCAATTGATTCCAACTTATTGTCACACATTCTTTTTGTGGACTGCCCATTTGTTGAGGAGGCCTTCAAATTCATGTTAGGTGAATATTTTCTTCAGGGTGGCAATAGAGTGGTGTACTACTAAGATGTAGTTTCATGCTTTCTATCAAATTGCATGGACTTGGTCCTCAATTCACACTTCCTATATAAGTTAGCATATACATATATTGAAGATTATCTACTTCCACCAAATTTTTACACTGAAGTTGTTGATTATGATGAAAAAATTGGTGATGCTCTTTTTGGGGGTTTATTCCTCCATGAAATGATAAAGGGGTGTAAGGTAACTTCATATGTTTACAATGTTATACAAATGGGTTTGACCAATAATTGTGAACTTGTATTCATGCATGTTGTGCATGCACATACTTCCCACTTGGGTCAAAATCTATCAACTAGGATCTTAGAGGTCTTTAGATCATTGATATACCTATATAGGCATGTTCCTCCTTGAGCCCTTGCCACATCTACAACATCCACATCCACTTTGGATCCAATTTCTTGCCAATTTTTCATCTTCTTAAAGTATCTCTTTGTAATTTGCACTTTTAGCTATACTTTTTGTTTGTTCTATTGACCTAGAATGTTGCGAGAACATAACATGGGTATTTGAGTTAGCAATATTAAACCTCCTTAGTCAAAATAAATGACTTTATTGAAGTCATCAATTTTTGAAAGAGAATCTATTTGAGTAAGTTAACCTTATGGTCAAACCAATAGTAGAGTTAACCATAGGTCAATAAGTTTTCCAAGTCGAGTAGAGGTGGGTGAAAATATGACTCCACTCGTAAGTAGTAGTTGTTTATGTCTCAAATACTTTGGCCAAAGTAAGTGCAATAGTCTTTGCTTGCACTTGTTGGTTCATTGTGCTCCATAGTTGCTTATCCAATTAGTAGTGTCATGTATAGTTAGATGGTATCTATAGTTGTATGATCACATTGGTTAATTAAGACACAACACCAAACTCAGATGGCAATACTAGGGGGTTCTTGACTATACTCTTTGTTGAAGGGTAGGGCCGCTTCCAATTGGAAGGTGTGCAAGGGACTGCCAGTTTTTGGTTGGAGGTAAAACACTTGGGTGATGCTCTTCCTCTTGCAGATGACATGTCGAGGCTTATGAGATAGAAATTATCTAAATATGGAATTCCTGACCTTGTTTTCTAAAGTTAAATGTTATATATTTACTTAATTGCAATCATTTATGTGGAAATTGTAAATGGATACGTTGTATATTCTTTTCAGTTTGAAAAGTAAAATGATTTTATTATGAAATTCTTCTGTATTATAATATACAGTTGCAATTTTTATTATTGAAAGAAAAATTTTAATATCCTATTTTTATGGAATGGTTTAGTTTACTACATGGGTAAAAACCCTAGTAATTTCCCTGTTGTAAAGTTGTGGTTGTTACATATGGTATCAAATCTACAAGGTTCCACACATGGGCCTCTAACTCACTATGTACGCTTAACTTCCAACATTAAAAGTGGCTAATGTTTGGGTATTCTTGTGCCAAAATGGTGAGAACTAAAATGACCACCAAGAAATCGGTCATTGGTAATGAACGATACCTCAAGGCCAAGAAAGAGCGAGAAGGTCTAATAAAATCCTTAATAAAAATGACTACAATGAGAGGGTATGACTTGGAAACTTTGAAACCTTCACCGATTCTATACAACACATTAAGTAAGAGAAGAAGTTGAAGGAGGCAACCAAGGCCATTGCACCTATTCCTCAAGCTGAACCAGATAAACCATCCCAACATAGAAAAATACCAAGTGAATGCAGCATCAATACCCCTATAAACAAACAAGGGTTGGGAGAGCACCTATGAGTGTGTCCACCACTTGAGGTCATTGTGATAAATTTTGATAGTGAAGAGGAATCCGAGAAATATACTCCTCTTGAGAACGATAAATAGTTGTTCTATGTTAAACCTTATAATAAATAAGGATGTTATGTAATCCATCTATGATATAATAAAAGAAAGTTTGAAAATTTGTGTCAAAATATCTCTTTTACTTATAGTGGAATGTATGGAGATCATTTGAATTTATATGAATGAATGCAATAATTGGGAGCTAATTGAAATATTTAAACTGGAAACTTCAGATGAAGTAGAATTCCAGAATTTGGTTCGAATTAGAGACAACCAAGAAAGAAGCCAGGAGGTAAGGTAACCTATTGGGAATTTGAGGTAAAACTTGACTAGATTCTCACTATGTTGCATGAAGCAAGGGTGAGGACCAAAAAACTCAAGGAAGAAGTTAGAGGTAGACCCGGAAAGGATACCACCATTGAGGGCCAAGATGGGAATCACCATGAGCACACCACTCAAAGTGAGCATGGTGAAACCCATTCCAAATCTAGGTTAGATGAGGCTAATAGAAACCAATTGGCCATGGAGTTGTCAAGAGATATGAAGAAAGTTACTCCATCAAAGTTTGACGGTATAGTGGGCGAAGATACTACAAAAGCATGACTCACATAAATGAATAAATACTTTGAGATAAAAAATTATTCTAAAGTTCTTTGAAATTCACATGAGACAAGTTCATAGCCATCTTCAGGAAAAGATGGTTGCCATAGCTCTACTTTGACTAGAAACTCATGGAATTCCAAAATTTAAGGTAGGGATATTCTTTAATGAACGAATATTGGGAGAAGTTCATGCACCAAATATGTTCCCTAGTAACAAAAGGATGAGAGGTTCAGGATCAGGAAGTTCAATATGGGGTTAAATGCCCAAATTGGTGGAGAGGTTGATGTGCATGGCCCCTCCATAATGGACCAAGTTTATGAAAAGGATATTAAGTAGGAGCAAAATATCAAGTCCATGTATTCCTTCAGAGAAAGAAACTGCAAGAAATATAATTGGTCCCAATCTTCCCAGCCTTTCAAGAGAAGGAACGATAATAAGGACTGTCATAAGAGAGGTGACAAGGGTTCTCGCAGTAATCAAAATGAGTTCATAGGGGATAGAAAGAATGAAAACAATAACTCCAAGAGAAATGGGGATAACACAAGGAAGCCTTCAAAAAGGTGAGGTCCTCTTGGGGGATGTTTTCATGTGGTAGCAAACACTACGCAAACCTATTCCCTAATAAGACATCAGGATTGTAATCTCAAGGGAACCCCTTGCCATCTCAACAAGAAACATTCCAATAAAGGATTCGTGCATCACCAGACAACTGTCAGGTTGAGTATCAAATCACTCCCATTGAGACCCAAGTATTTTATTTGGTGTACCTATTACAATTTTGATTGATATTGGTGCCTCAAAATGTTTTATTTCACCTAGGACATTAAGTAGAATATCTTAAAAAGTTGGGTCTATGGATGGTCAGTCGAATATGCAAACCAATCAAGAGCTTAGGTAGAGAAATGCTTGTTTGAAGCTAGGGTTGATTTACCAAGATTTTCAATAGAATTTAACCTATATGTAGCCCCCTTAGGGTCCTATGACATCATTCTAGGGATTTTTAGATTATGGAGACATAGGGCTAAGGTGGATGGTTTCACCAAGACAGTAGAATGTCTAGATGACCTAGGAAATAAAGTATTTTTGAAAGGAACTTCTAGAGAGGTCAAGATAAGACAAATATCCACCATGCAGTTGAAAAGGGCTAAGCAAAGAGGGTGTCAACTCTTTGCAATTAAAATGGAGGAAATAGAGGAACCAAAGAATAATAGTAAGTTCATCTTTCAATATGACTTGATGTTTTATGAGTCCTAGAAACTCCAAGGAGTGGAAGGCGGTGAATCCATGGATCAAGAAAGATCAAACATGGAGAAGTACCCATTTATTTGGAACTTTGAGGATGTGTTTCCAGACGAATTTCCTGGATTACCTCCCAAGAGAGCCTTTGATTTATGTATTGATATAATTTTGGGATTAGAGCCAATATCCAAAGCTGCTTACCAAATGACCACAACAAAGATGATGGAGTTGAAGGCTTAGTTGCAGGAACTGGTAGAAAAAGGTTTGATTAGACCCAATGTTTCACCCTAGGGAGCACCTATAAATTTTGTCAAGAAGAAAGATGACACACTATGCTTGTGCATAGATTACCACATGCTCAATAAAGAAACAATAAAAATAAGTATTTATTGCCACGTATAGATGATCTTTTTGGTCAAATGTGTGGGGTAAAAAATTTCTCAAAAATCAATTTGT
This sequence comes from Sequoia sempervirens, assembly GCA_007258455.2. NCBI lineage: Eukaryota > Viridiplantae > Streptophyta > Pinopsida > Cupressales > Cupressaceae > Sequoia > Sequoia sempervirens. Next base: position 102,799 of record VDFB02059582.1, on the reverse strand, counting down.
GACTTGGGTATCATTAGTTGAGGCTCAAAGATGAGGACATCCATAAAATAACCTTCAAAACAAGATATGGGCATTACAAGTTCATAGTTCTACCTTTTGGACTAACGAATACACTTGCAACATTTATGTACTTGACAAATTAAATGTATTTAAATATTGTCTAGATAAGTTTGTTCTTGTTTCCCTTGATGATATTTTGATATATTCCAAGAATGAGGAAGAGCACCTTCAACATTTGTAGTTTGTTCTTTAGTGGCTAAGGGAATATAAGTTGTATAGAAATCTTTCTAAGTGTATGTTCTTCTAGAAGGAAGTACAATATTTGGGCCATATAATCTTTGGGAAATGGAATTGTAGTGGATCCTACAAAGATAAAAGTTGTTGTAGAGTGGCCTGCACCAAAAAACGTACATGAAGTCCCCAGTTTTATGGGATTGGTAGGGTATTACAGGAAGTTTGTGGAAAATTTCTCAAGAATTTCCCATCCCATCACTTCTCTACAAAGAAAGGGTAAAAGATTTGAATAGTCAAAAAATTGTTAGGAGGCATTCAATGTATTAAAAGAGAAGTTAACTTCGACACCAATTCTGAAAGTGCCTAACCCAGAGGGACAATTTGTGGTCATCACTGATGCCTTAGGAGAGGGATTAGATGGTGTACTTATGCAAGATGGATAGGTTATTGCCTATGAGTCCAGAAATTTGAAAAATTATGAGCAAAATTATGCTCCACATGATCTTGAGTTGGTAGTAATCGTGCATGCATTGCAAATGTGGCAACATTATCTATTAGGGAAACCTTTTGAGCTAAGGTCTTACCATCAAGGTCTCAAATACTTGTTTACCCAACCTCCTTTAGATGCTCGTTAGAGGAGATGGCTAGAGCTAATATCAAACTATGACTTTGATATCAATTACATCAAGGGAAAGGAAAACCTAGTTGCAGATGCCCTAAGTCGAAGGAGGCATATTTCCTTGATGATCTCTGTACAAACTGATTTCAAGAGTCAAGTGTTACAGAAGTTTGGGGAAGACAAATATTATGAGAAGGTCAGACAAGCTCTAATGGAAAACACCTAGGATCCAAGGTATGATGGGTTTTATTTTAAGCCAGATGGGCTATTGAGATTTATAGGAAGAATGTACATTCCAAACTCATGGGATTTAATGAATATGGAGTGGAAAAAAATTCATTTTGCACTATTCTTAGGACATCCAGGAGTGATGAAGCTTCTAGCTGATGTTAAGCCACTATATTTCTAGAAGGGAATGAAGAGGGATGCTACAAGGTATGTAGTAGAGTGTCTAGAGTGCTAGAGGGTGAAAGCAGAGCATCATCACCTAGCAGGGCTTTTATACCCTCATGAGATTCCATAGTGGAAATGGCAGATCATCAACATGGATTTTATGTAGGGTCTTCCTATGTCTAGAAATAAGTATAATATGCTTTTGGTAGTGGTGGATAGGCTCACTGAGGTAGCCCATTTCATACCCGAGAATTTGACTAATGGAGCACCAATCATAGCTTGAAAGTTTGTGTAAGAATTTTTTCAGGTTGCATGGTGTTCTTGAGAAGATAATCTCAAATAGGGATACTCACATGACTTCAAGGTTTTGGAAAACCTTATTCACCTCACTTGGAACTCAATTGAACAGAATTTTAGCATATCATCCAGAGACATATGGTCAGACAGAGAGAGTAAACCATGTATTAGAAGACCTATTGAGAGTGTATTTCATGGATCGATAATACAAGTGGGAGGACTATCATCTACTTGTAGAGTTTGTGTATAATAACTCTTATCATTTTGTAATTAAAATGGCTTCATTTGAAGCATTGTATGGAAGAAAGTATCAAAGTCCTATAAGTTGGGATAAGCTAGAAGATAGGATTAGATTTAGTTCAAAAATGCTATCAGAAATGGAAGAACAGGTCAAGTTGATCAAGAAAAGGCTAGTGGAAGCCAATGATAGACAGAAAAGTTATGTTGATACCAAATGTATACCCAAACATTTCTCAGTAGGAATTTTTTTTTGTTAAGAGTCAAGCCTCAAAAGAGTGCAATCAAATTTGGAGAGTCTTCTGAATTAGCTCCTCATTTAATGTGGGTCCCTTCGAAGTTCTCAAAGAAATTAATCTAGTTGCCCATAGGATTGCTCTACCACCCGCTCTTGCTAGAATGCATAATGTTTGCCATGTTTCATACCTTAAGAAATATATACCGAGTAATAACCATGTGATTGATTCAATTGCACTATAGGTTCAGGACCCAGGGGTGGTCATGATTGATCCTCTCAGAGTGCTCAAAATGTGTAGGCTCCACCTACGTAATAGAGAGGTGATGCAATGCAAGGTCTAATGGGACCAGTAGCTAAAGACGATGCTACATGGGAAAATTACAATGAGATTAAACAACAATTTCCCCATCTCTTGCATGATTTTGAAGACTGAAACTAAAACTTTTATTTGATTTTATATATGTTATGATACTTTGGATCATTAGGGACAATGATCCTTAAGGGGGGAGATATGTTACACCCCACCTTTGAATTACAAATTAATTTTTACTTTATGTCAAATGTAATGATGAACTATGTGATTATGAAACTTTGAAAGTTAAATGCTATGATGAAATTTTATGTGATATGATGGTTTTTGCATTTAAATGGGTTATTGATTAATTATGCAATGATATGAATATGATGTATAGGTTACAACTAACTACTTGGATGTTGCTCTAAGTGAAATGCAAGAATGTGTGTGCCCTCTAGAGAGGGAGAGAGAGTATCACCTAGGAGAGGAGTTGGTAAATGGATCACTTGGTATTGCTATATGAGTTGAAACACACACACACACACTCACTCACTTAGGCTATTGAAAACCTCACTAGGTTAGTTTAAGTATCAAGTTGGTAAGTCTTAAACCTAAGTTGATAGGTTAAGTGTCGTTAGGAAAAAGTAAAACCCCTAGATTGTTAAAGATTCTCTTAAACCATCAAATTAAATAGTAATATAATGTATATAGTATATATAAAAATATATGTATATATATTATGAGTTAATGCATATATATGTATGTATGAATATACGAATATACATAGATTCAATACTTTAATATTTATGTATATTCATTCATATATATATATATATATATATATATACACTTTCATATGAATATACATAGATTCCATACTTTAATATTTATGTATATGTATATATGACAATAAAGAGTAAGAATATATATATATATATATAGATTCCATACTTTAATATTTATGTATATGTATATATGACAATAAAGAGTAAGAATATATATATATATATATATATATTATAAAATTTGGCTGCATATCAAATGCCATCTTAATATGGCAAAGAATATATCTCATAATTTGTGGATTCTTGGCCAATTTATAAGGCTTTTGAAGAGCTTTTTAAAAGTTGTTATGGTGCCATAATATAGTGCCAAATTAGGCATAATTGAACAGCTTGGTAAGCCACATAGGTGGTTGTGCAACTGCACATTAAAGTTTAAATTTAAACCTCATAAAGTGGAGTTGAGAATCAATCTGCTCATGTTCCTATTCTAAAGGTCTTCAAGGCTTGGGCGATGAGTTTTTTAGATGTTGTGAGTCGTGGCAAGGCTATTATGAGTTGTTCCTTTCATAGAGGCTATTCCTAAAGATTTCAAACTGATTTTTAATTGCATTGAACAATAATATGTAGTCGTGGATTTTTAGATGTGAGTAAGACTTAGTCAATGTTGGTCGTGTTAGTTTGAAGAGCTACTCATACAATCATTTTAAATTGTATTCTTCATGCCTTGAATGTGTATGCAAGTCGTGGTAGCTAAATGGTTATTCGAGCTCCCAATATAGGCAACTAATTTCTATTTTAGGCAAAACCTTTTAATTAGCAGAGGGAAAACAGATTTGGTAAAAGGAATAAGTATTTTCTTTGTTGCTTATTTTTCTATCCGTCGTGAGAATTGTATTTAGAAAAGTTGGGTGTATAAAGAAGGGAGAGTTGTGCATGAGTTGGAAGAAAGGTAGTAATTGTTTAAGGAGGTTTTATATCCACATATAGAGTGCCATTTTGGGTGAATAGCTCAACTGATTCAAAAATCTAGTTGCTCTTTTAACATAGTTCATTAGTATAAAATTGAATTAGTGAAGAATTGCTAAATACTTGAATATGTATTTATTAGTCCCATGTATTTATTAGTCCCTGCCTTATAGGCGGAGACTAATGTAATCGGTGGGCTGTTTTTTTAATTAATGCTTTCTCGGGAATGGTGAAAGACTGTTTAAGCTATGGTCTAAAAGAATTTTCTTATTAAACTGTATTTTCGGCTATTTATTGCAAATTTACTGATTGGTGGATGTTTATTTTGTCAAGGGATTTCTCATTTTATGAATAAAAATGGAGAAAAAATAATCTTCTGGCCAATGAGCAACTAGGGCAGGAAAAAATTGAGATATACTCTAATGTTTCATTTTAAACAGATTTTTCTGAGCTGCTAGGGCTGTGGTGGGCACGTGGCATTCTATACAGCAATTCACGTGACTCGTCTGTGCTATCACATTTTGCATTCATGCGTAAAGGGGAGCCGTTTATTGTGAATAGATTGAAGCAGCAGCTGTGGCGAGATTAGTTTTGGTTCATCCAATTTTTGAAAAGAATTCTGATGCGGTTATGCAATATTTTTCCTGCAAACTCTATACTTTTTTTCATTAACACAATGCTTCCATGACACAATCTATGCAGAATATTGAGGTATGTCATTTGCCATGGTTTCAAGGTGTTTTATTTTTAAGAATCTGTACACAGCCAGATCATTTTTTATTGTGTTTTGTTTCATTCTAAAACAATTCTGTTATTATCTGCTAAATGAAGATGGTCTAACTGTGTGTGTGAACATATTGCTTTTACAGCATCAGCCATAGCCGCATTAAATACTGGTGGGTGCTATATATTAAAAAAAATTATTTGCTATTGCTTTTACAAATTTATTGGGCTTAAAAATTTTCCACTATAATTTCTTTGACACATTTTTCCAAACATTTTACTGCCTTGTTTATGCTATTGCTCACTATTATTCCTAGATAGATTTCTTTCAAGCATCCATAGATTGTTCAAAAGCATCTATTTTAGACTTTTAGCCATGGCAACAAGGCGCTGAACTATTTGATAAAATGTTTTGGTAGAGATGTATGAAAAATGTGGTACCATAGACAAAGCAATGAACTGTTTGGGAAAATGTCTCAAGAAATGTGGTATAGGCGGAGACTAATGTAATCGGTGGGCAGTTTTCCGAATTAATGCTTTCTCGGGAAAGCTATGGTCTAAAGGAATTTTCTTATTAGACTGTAATTTTGGCTATTTATTGCAAATTTCTTAATTGGTGGGTGTTTGTTTTGTCAAGGGATTTCTGATTTTACGAAAAAATAAAAAACTTCAGGCCAATGAGCAACTAGGGCAGGAAAAATTCAAGATATTCTCTAATGTTTCGTTTTAAGCAGATTTTTCTGGGCTGCGAGAGCTGTGGTGGGCACATGGAATTCTATAAAGCAATTCACGTTCCTTGTCTGTGCTATCACATTTTGCATTCATGTGTAAAGGGGAGTTCAAGAATTAGTAGCTCTAAAACCCCAATATTTTTAGATCTACTTTTCGTTTATTGTGAATAGATTGAAGCAGCAGCTGTGGAGAGATTGGCTTTGGTCCATCCCATTTTTTAAAAGAATTCTGATGCATTAGGGTTATGCAATATTTTTCCTGCAAACTCTATCCTTTTTTTTCATCAACACGATGATTGCATGAAACAATCTATGCAAAATCTTGAGGTATGTCATTTGCCATGGTTTCAAGGTGTTTTACTTTTATGAATCTGTACACAGCCAGATCATTTTTTATTGTGTTTCAGTTTCTGTTTCATTCTAAAACAATTCTGTTGCAATCTGGTAAATGAAGATAGTCTGGCTATGTGTGAACATATTGCTTTTACAGCATCAGCCGCAGCTGGTATCCATTAAATACTGGTGGGTGCTATATATTAAAAAAAATTATTTGCTATTACTTTTACAAATTTATAGGGCTTAGAAATTTTCCACCAGAATTTCTTTGACGCATTTTTCCAAACATTTTACTGCCTTTTCTAAGTTTTTTCTCAGTATTTTGCTTAGATAGATTTCTTTAGAGCATCCATAGCTTGTTCGAAAGCATCTATTTTAGGCTTTTATCCTTGGCAGCAAGGCGCTGAACTGTTTGATAAAATGCTTTGGTAGAGATGTATGAAAAATGTGGTGGAAAAACAGGGGTAGTTGTCAAACAGAATTATGACGAAGGAAATTAGACATACACTTTTCAATCCCTAAGGTATGAGAGATGTACCCTACTTTTCTGTGTTTTTGGATTATCAATTATTGTTTACTTTGTGTGACCTGGTCTTTTCTATTGTCAAAGATTGTTTATTGACTATTTACTCTCTTGCTAATGTACTTTCCTTTTGGTTGATTCGTCACATTTTTTTTCAGATTGCCACTATTGTATTGCCTTTTGCTCTATCGGTTATCTAGATTGTCTCCTTTATCTAGTTGAAGTGCTCTATATTTAATAAATTACATTTAGTTTCAGCTCTCCACAATTATATCAATTTACCTGGCATTATGAAATAAGGCTTTTTATAGTAAAATTGAAGAGTGTCAGAAATGAAAATGAATTTTCAGGATTCATTTTGTTTGCTTCAACATTATCTCTAGAATTTTTTTTTAGTTTTAGCCCTGTTTGTATATTGCTTGAGAATGAATCTAAAATTTGCAACCTCCTGTACTATATGATTGTCGCTATAATTTTCCATTTAACAATTCCTTCCATCCATGCTTGCCACCAATATTCATCATTCATTACATGGATATCATGCTTGATACTTGGCCAAAGCTTTAGCAACTTTGACAATAGTAAAGACCCCTAAAATGTGTGCTCTATCACTATATCTTTGTGTCATGGAGTGCACCATCTATGTTCATTTCTCATTGATGTTGTGCTCATTATAATGTCCATAGTCCTCTAAACCTCCCAAATTCCAACATGTCTTCTATAGACTAATTTTAGTGGGTTGTTCACAGTTGAACCCCTCCTTTATAGACTGTCATAAAAATATGACTATCGTTTGGATTCTTTATCTTGGCTATATTGTCATATAACTTGAAGTGATTGTCACTATCGTCTGCAAACTGTTATCTAGGTTTGTGTCTATGATATAGTTGTAAACATGGTGTCTCTTTTCACTTCTTAAAGATTGTCACTTATGCAATCAGATAATCATGTCATGTTAGGTTAACTACATAAGTTTCCTTGCATATGGGCTTTAGATAAAGGAACTATCTATGATACATGGATAACTTATGCCTCTTACTGTCATGTAACTACTTACTTCCCTATGCTCACTTTGCATACCCAGATCACTTTTTGATTGTCCATGTATGGGCTGATACGCTTCATGATGCTAGATCCATTCACAATCAGCACTATTCCTCCACTTCTGCAAGCATTTCTAAGGATGGTCATAGACTCACGGTATTCGGCTCTAACATGGAAGTTTATTTTGGTTGGCCTCAAACTCAAATCGCCCCATTCTCTTCATTCATTTTGTTCTCTGTTTTCTTGCTACAGGTTTATATTACTATATGTCACCATGTATGTGATGGTGGAAGTAAATACGCTTGTAATACTACTAAACTATGAGGGCTTCTCATATCACATGTTTTTGTTTTCCGTGGCTTTCTACTGGTGATGCTATGATTTGAGTAAATGCTGGAATTTATACTCTTCTTTGGCAACAATACTCTTGATTTTATGTTATGTTTACAGTTTGCTATTTTAATTTTTTAATTTATTTTAACTAATTTGTGTTTTAACTAATTTGCTTTTTATAGGCAAGACAGCAGCGGCAAAGGCTGAAGAATTGAATATTAGAAAGGGGAATGGCGGAGTACAGTTTGCTCAGTTGATAGGCATGGTAGATAGCCTTTCGTTAGGGTTAGTTCAATCTGGATTCTAAGTTAGCAAATATCTTCCTTTCGGCTTCTGTGGATCATGTTATTCCTTATCTTATCAGATGAGCCAATGAAAGCAGGGGGCTTCTGTCAACAACTGGGGTAGATCGCCAACCCATCAGGTCTAAAGTCAGAAGAATTCAATAATCTCATATTTTGTTTATAATTTTCTCAATTTTCTAATAGTGTCAAACTTTGTATATGTGTTGCAGTAAGGAATTGAACAAGAGACTGCAAGCATTTATGACAGGCTGATATCAAGAAATACAAGAGTGGCTCTAAAGTTCTGGCAATTATGATAAAATCCCAGGTGTTTTTTTGAGTTCAAACATAGGAGTGCCTTTGTCCTCTTTGGCCTCAAAAATCGGTTTTATAATGTATATATCAATGTTAATACATACAGTTTGAACAAAGAGTTTTTAGACTCTTACAACTTTATTTTCAATTTTATCTCAGGGGAATTCATGGGATTTGATCCATAATGTTAAAGCAAAATTGAACAAAGCATTTTTCAGGCTCTTCTAACTTTATTTTCAATTTTATCTCACAAATTGTGAAAATTTGACGTTTATTAATTTTAGATTTGGAAAAAACTGTTTTAATGCTTGTATTAACATTTCAGATCACACTTCATGTTTCTCATCTTAATAATGGATCATGTAGTTTGATCTAAATTTTTAATTGGAAATTGAACACAATATTTTCTAAAAAATTCTTCCACTTTTCCACTTTATCTCATGGATTGTGAATCCTCCTTCTTCATGAGTTTAAGACGTCTGTGAAAACTTCCTCTTCATTAATTTAAGATGTTCTCAAAAATCTGTTGATCGATGCAAGAATTGAACACAATTTTTTCCAGAAACTTCTCAATTTTATCTCATAAACAAACAAGAAAACAGACCTGCTCAAGGCAGGGACTCCAGCTCCGCAGAGCGCTTGTTCTAATAAGACAACGTCTTATATTTTATTATTATTATTATTATTATTATTATTATTTATTCTATATTTTCAATGAAAAGAATCTTTAAGAAATTTAAGGAATGTTTGATATATAATAGAAAAGACATCTGAAGTCTTTATTATTGTTTGAACTCTATAGATATTACATATTTGACCAGGAGTCATTATTATTATCTATTGATTTGAAATCAAATAACTTGAGTAGAGGACATTATGTACTCACTATAAACCAAAGACCACAATACTAGGAGAGTAGATTACTCTTTTTGGCTATTTAAAGGACTCATATAAGAGGTAGTTTCCTAGACCTAGAATGTTACAAGAATGTAACATGGATATTCAAATTAGTAGTATTAAACCTACTTAGTCGAAAAAAATGAATTTAGTGAATCCATCACTTTTTAAAAGAGAATCTATTTGAGTAGGTTAACCTTTGAGTCAAACCAATAGTAGAGTTAACCATAGGTCAATAAGTTTTTCAAGTCGAGTAAAGGTGGGTGAACATATGACTCCAATTGTAAGTAGTGGTTGTTTATATTTTAAAGACTTTGGCCAAAGTAAGTGTAATAGTCTCTACTTGCACTTGTCGGTTTGTTGTGCTCCAGAGTTGCTTATCTAATCAGTAATGTCATGCATAGTTAGAGGGTATCTATAGTTGTATGACCGTATTGGTTAAGTAGGACACACCACTAGAAATCAAATGACAATACTAGGGGGTTCTTGACTATACTCTTTGTTGAAGGGTAGGGCCACGTCTAGTTAGAAGGTGTGTGAGGGAGCGTCGATCTGTGGTTGAAGGTAAAGCACTTGGGTGATGCTCTCCCTCTTGCATATAACATGTTGAGGCTTGTGAGACAAATAATATCTAGATATGGAATTCCTAACCTTGTTTTCTAAATTTAAATGTCATATCTTTACTTAATTGCAAACATTTATGTGGAAATTGTAAATGTAAAAGTTGTATATTCTTCTTAGTTCGAAAAGTAAAATGAGTTTGTTATGAAATCCTTACATATTCTAATATGCAACTGAAATTTCTATTGTTGAAAGAAAATTTTGTACATCTTATTTTTATGGAATGGTTTAATTTACTGCATGGGTAAAAACCCTATTAATTTCCTTGTTGTAAGGTTGTGGTTGTTTTTGATAAAGTAAGCAACATTTACAAGGTGTTGTACCATTTACACGGAGAGCCCTCGGGGCCAAAAAGAAGCTAGTTCAAAACATGACATGAACTAGAAAGAGAAGCTAGTCAAAAGGGAGTTGATCCCTTACACATAAGAGCCACTAGGGCTCGATAGAACATGCCAAAACATGCCATACACATAACAAAACCATGACATGAACAATAGACAGATAGCATGTTGAATGATAGACGAGGACTAGACAACCCCAAAATCTGAGGGGTCTGATCTGACTCCCAAAACCTGAGGCCATAGTTTGGGGAGTGCCTTCTTCTTTCTCCACACAATTGACCAAGAAGGCTCGGGAACTAAGTCCACCGATCAAGGTGAGATGAGCAGATCCTCAACAACCACCATGGGCAAAGAGCCACCACACAGCGAAGCCAACAACATAAAGGAGGAGTCAAGAGCATTCAAAGGATCAACAAAAGCATTCATTGAGGGACGAGAAGGCTCTGTTGAAACAATGACAATGGTTCGAGGCAACAATGGTTCCACGAAAGGGATAGCCAGAGGAGGATCCTAAGGAGACAATCTCCAAGGATGAGCCAGTCAAGGGATGGATGTCCTCCCTGGAGGGACCAACCAAAAAGGGAGAGCCCACCATGCGATGGTCCGAGAGAGCATCCTTCCACTAGGTAGTAGTGCCCTTGCGGCGAGCAAGAGGGAAGCCAGAGGTCAAATGACCAATAGAGAAACAATTCCTACACCAAAAAGGGAGCCCCTCATAGTCCAGAAGCTACTTCCAAGGCTTGTCCTCCACCATCAAGACCACATCACCATGGAGAGGTTTGGAGATGTCCAAATCAACTAAAATACGAGCCACCGTAGTATGCCCAATATTTCGAGATATAGAGTCCACCTTCAAAAAGCAACTAATGGCATTGACAATATCTTCAAAACAAGAATCCTCCCAAAACTGGAGAGGGAGGTTCGATAGTCAGACCCAAACTGATCTAACATTCAACGGCTTCGTAAGAGGATTGAAAGAGCGAGACCAAGGTTGAATGAACAGCAAATTAATACCCCACATCCACCCCTTGTCTAACACTCTGTCTTGCTCCTCAGAGGAAAAAAAGGTTGCAAAGAAAAAACCTCTAATGCTGGGATAGAGGTCAATCTACCCAGAAACGATAGGTTTCCAAGAAATAGAAACCCACTCATGGAGATCAGGAGGGAAGGGCCACAAGCCGTTAAAATTGCAGACCACACCCTGATGCACATAGACATCCTCATTTTTTTCAATCCTTGGTCCACATACCACAACAGGGGAAGCACATGCACATGGAAAAAGGTCGAACCCTAGACAAAGTAGGAGGAAACTGGGCACAAGCATTTAATACAACATTGGAAAAGGATTTTCGATGGCAGCCTATAGCATTTGGAGCAACAACACTGACCACCTGCTCAACAACATCCTCACTTACCCGTTGCATGCCGCTCTCGCTCAACACACATGTTCGTTGCATGCTACTCCCACTCAGCGTCATTTCAAATTTTTTTTAAAAGATAAGGTTGTGGTTGTTATAATTGACCTCATACATTATTACCTCACTATATACTAAAAAATGATGAGCTCAAAAAATGTAAAATGGAATGAATAAATAATTTAATTAAAATTTATCTTTTCATATGTGTTGGTGAATTATAATATATATGTGCCAATTTAGTTCCCATAATATCACCTCTCATATTTTTGCATTTGCGTAGTTAATTTAAAATTATGTTTATTTTTATACTATGTAGATCAAAATTATACCTCCAACTTATATTTTATTTTACCAAAATGATATCAAAATTTTTGGAATCCCATTGAAGAGAGATAACATGCCCATCATTCTACCCAATAAAATTTTCTATGTTTTACCTACAAGTGGATAGTTATGCTACTAACATTTTGAGAATTTTTCTTTTCTTTTCTTTTCAATAATAAATGCATCATTTGAAATATAACTTTGTCCAAACTTTCCATTGCATAATCAAAGAATCATTTCAATAATATAAGTATGATTTAAATTTACATAAATATATTCAAGATAACATTTCACATTTACAATTTCCATATAGATGGATCATGATTATATATATAGCTTCAACAAGCTAACATGAACTAGAAATACAAACTATCATAGATGTCCCAACATTGATGCATACATTCTAAATGTCCCCTTTCTTTGTTGCATACCTTCTGGTTGTCCCCAATACTAGCACGTACATCTTTAATTATTGAACTAGAAATATCAGTGGTCCAGAATGTCCTCCCAAATCTTGGCAGCCAATGCATGAGGATAAGCATCACTCAAGCACTTTTCCGCCAACCATGGACTAACTATGTCCCCCTACACATCTACCAAAATTGGTAAGATGGCCCTCCCTTTGACGAAGAGATTGGTTTGGTAACCTCATCCTTCAAATAGCGTTTCCTGAGCATAGTGATGTGTCCTACATGTCTAGAGCTTACCATAAAGTTAATCTCTAATTCTATGATATTCTCGGCCTCTAGTATACATATTTGGATCACAATGAATTAACAGTATAGATAGTGGCTACCTACACTACTTTGGCCAAAGATTCAACACCTAGTACCTCGAGTGAGGGTCATCTATATTCACCACTACAATTGCTTGATTTGTATTTGACCATTAGTATTCTATTCTAGGTTATTCCCTTTCTCACGGTTTATCTTAATCCCAAGAATAACCTTACCATTAACTAATATCGAAATGACAGTGCTACTAAGTATCTCAAAGCAAATCTATCTTTACCAATTAATCATACAGATAACATGATGTCATAACATTGAATGACTCTATTTCAAAAGTACAATCTCAATAATAAAAGTCCCCTTTAAAGAGTGTAATCTCAACAATAAATGAATCCCATCAAAAGTATAAACCCATCAATAAATGACCTTAAAATGATCTTAATCAAAAGTATAATCTTCAACATTAAATGACTCCAATCAAAGATAAAATCATCCGATCATATAGGTTAATCTCAACCTAGGGTTTCAATCAAAAGTAAAGCAACAGTCAAGTGATCATTCAAGTATAGATTAACAATATGGTTTGCATGACGTCACATCCTATCAATGACATGTCTTTCATACCATCATTATTGTTATATCAAGCTAACCTCATTATTCCCAAGGTTTAGCTAGCATTATAAGCTAACCTCATTATTCCTAAGGTTTACCTAGCATCATAAGCTAACCTCAAGACATTGATGTAAACCACATTTCTCATTTCATTCTACATACGTATAGTATAGACTATCTACATATAATCTAAACAGAAATATCGTCATCTATTTTCCCATATAGGGTATATAAAAGTATTAACCCAATATGATAGGTTTCTCCAACATAGTAAATGACCATGACCATGAAGCATGTAAGCATATACAAGCATATCACACAAGTAAAAGACAATCTTTCAACATGACAATATAATAAGTAATCTTTCAAACATAATAACAAAGGAGTAGAAATCAACATGCCTGTTTAAAGCTCCAATTGATTAATCCTCTATCCTAGCTTAAGGGCTCTAGCTTGCTTGCAAAGACCTCTAAGAACAACCTCCAAAATCCTCTTCTAGCCTCTCACTAATTCTCCCCACAAAACCAATGTGAAACAACAAAACAACTTTCAAACTCACAAACTCTCAACTCTCTTTGCACAAAAATTGCAGTAGAATAACACAAGGAAATCAAATTGATAAGTGATGCATTTGGTAGAATGAGCACCTCTATTTATACTAATTTTTGAGCAACTGGTGGCTACAACAAGTAAGTATTTTTGCCACCTTTTGTTAGGAAAAAATCAGGGCATCTCAGAGTAACCTCCAAGAACAGTAGAGCCTTCGGTAACTTTAATTAGGTTGCATCAAAGACACGTACAACTATGTCCTAAAGCGGAAACAGACAGTTTATTTCCCACATTAATCCTTATGAGAGAAGCACATGTAAATTCAACAGCAACCAACAACACAGATGAAAGATAAGACAAAAAACCATAACACAAAGATTTATGTGGGGAAAACCCTTTCGGGTAAAAAACCCCACACTCCAAAGATCGAGCCATTGTATTATTCAACAACTGAAGGTTACAATACAATTCAGGCTCATAGCCTTTTCAGATAATACATCTTGTTCATTCTAGAATCAATCTGGTAGCAAACTCTCCTTGAGAGATCAACCATGGCATTCATGATCAGGAGAGATTCCAACATAACCCTACCTCTCTCTTCCTCTACTTCGGCCTCATGGCCTTTCAGCCAGCCACTCGGCCCTCTCTCTTCGCTTCTCTTGTTCTCTCTTACTCTCCTTTGTCAAAACGTCCAATGCATACATATATACATTCGTTCTCTACAGCCTCTGTGAATCAGTTCATTTTCAACTGTCAGATCACAACTATCGAATCATCCAGCTTAGCATCGTAGATGTTTCCACTTCCTTGCATAGAAGATAATATGTCCAGGTCACATCACATAGGATAGTCTTCACTCGGTCAACAACGATCAACTTGTGTCGCATGTCGGTGAGACACTAACCGTGTCTCCTTGATGCCACAAGACCTGACTATTGATATCACCAAGAGCCTTAACTATCGGCAAGACATTATACCGAGTTCACAAGTCGCATTGACCTCAACAATCCCATTGGCAAGACTATCGCTCTTTGCCAAGACATCATACCGAAGTTCCCAAGTCACATCGATCTCAGCATTCTCATCGGCGAGACAATCACCATTCGATGAGACATCATACCGAAGTTCAAAGGTCACTCCAAAATGTCCAACAGTCGGCAAGACTTACCGTTATCGCCGAGAGATCATAGCGAACACAACATGTCACCCTGAAGACCATATACTATCGGAAAGACTTCAACAGTCGCTGAGAGGTTATACTAAATGCACACACCTTTTTCCGAAGACTTCAGTCGCTGGGAGTCTCACCAAGGATACCCATTAACAGACACCAATGTCGGCAGGACTTACCGCTTTCGCCAAGAGGTCATAGCAAAGTGCACAAGTCACTTAGACAAGAGTATTCCCATCAGCAAGACTATCATCTTTCGCCAAGAGATCATATCGATGCCTTCATGTTACCCCGATGAGCATCGGTGAGACAAATATAAGTCGCCAAGAGTTCTTACCGAACCCTTTCGATTACCCCGATGAATCCAATCGGCGAGACATCTCCCTGTCACCAAGAGTTCACGCTGAAGTCTTTATGTTACCACGAAGACTCCAAATGTATACCCATCGGCGAGACTTACCGCTATTGATGAGACATCACACCGAAGCAATCCTTTCATCCAAGGGTCTCCCCGAAAACATCAGTCGCCATGAGTCTCCCCGACATCCACTAGGAATCAAACCGTCGGCCAAACATCTCCCAGTCGCCAAGACTTCATACTGATAGGAGCAAGTCATACCGATTACCACATCGGCCATACATACCAAAGGTCATGCCGATATTGGCAAGACTTCCTATCGTCGCCGAAACACATTACAACAGTCCAAGGTTATGCCGAAGGTTTCATATGACGATCGCCAAGACATTCAGGAGGTCACAACGACAGTTCATGATCTACTAGCAGATCGGCCAGACATCTCACCAGTCTCACCGAAATTGCTCACAAGAAGTTTCAGCCTGTGGGATTGAGGCACACAATTTCAACAATCTCCCACTTGACGAAGATCACACATGAATCTCCAAAGCAACCAGAAACTAGGATCACACTAGCTCCACCAGTTCAGACCCTGCAATACTCAAGACACCCAATTAACAAGATTCCACAGATAACATTCCACCAGACAATCTGCAACAAAGACTAGGCATCCAATTGCAACTCACTGTCCAACAAAACAACCGAAGTACAACCGATCACAACCTTCCAGGAAACCACATAGATCTCAAGCATGCTCTCATGCTCCATCAAGACTTCTGCACCAACATCCAAGATGTCCACCATTCAGGCAATAATCCCTGTTATCTTCCAATATGCCACCTATGGAAGAAAGAAAACGCCAAGGTGAATAAGCACCAGTCCAATGAACACAAGCAAAAGATTCCAGTGATATCAACAACGAGATACTGCTACCACTTCACTATGCTCAAAACAATATCAACTTCAAAGCTTCAAACAGAACACAACAGTGAAGTCATTCTCCAGAAATAAGACAAAACAACACTAGCTAGAACAACAATCAGACTGACTTCTTCCATCCAACTGATAAACCCATGCGACTGAAAATAGCACCCACAACTCGTGCTATTCCATCCAATCTCACATACCTCAAAGGTATCAGCATTAGTAAACTCATGCTGCTCAAAACCAACCCATCAACAGTGAATGCAAGCTCCAAGTGCCAACCAGTCGAAGAAGACAAAACACAACAGGAACTCCCATTTTCCGAGTAATCCAAAGACATCACAAGTCTACCAATTACAACACATAGAGAATGTACCCATGTAGTACCAAGGAAATATCCACAATGACATGCCCAACCTACAACAAATTGTTACAAGAAACATTTCTCTCACCACAAGTCTTCACAGTTCTCCCAAGATCTCCACACGCAACAAACAATTGTAATGTGAAAAAAAACATCCAGGAAGAAAACCAAGACTAAAGAGAGAAACCCTGCACATCATATTCTTGTAGAACATCCTCCTACAGAAACTTCTAACTGCCAGCTGTGTCAAGAATGATCTCCTTCTCATTCATAAAGAAAATCAAGCTACTTCATTCCCCATTTCAGGAAATTAGCCCATACATCATCTACTACCAATTCTCATCAGTAAAACACAAAAGCTCAAGGAGATAAACAAGTTGTACAACTTCCACTAAGAATCCTCCAAAACCCATAAACAAAAATTCAAGATCCATATCATGAAAGTGAACATAAAACACATCTGAAAAATATAATGGGCCAAATACCTCTTAGATAGACTGCCTAGCAGACCAAGAGTGGGAACGAGAATACTTCTTCAAGATATGCAAGTCATCATGACTAATCCAAGAGCAATCTCCTCATAGGTCTCTTATTGAACTCACGTTCAACCAAGGTGTAGGCTTCTCAGACTTTTTGCTAAAAGACTCCATCAAGAGTAACAACACTTCTCTCATAAGAGAAAAACAACCTCACCTTATTCTTCATGTATCCATGAGTACTAGCAACCGATCATCTCATGCTAAACTTCAACTGCATTACTGCACTAGCACAAAGTATCAAGCAAATAATCAAAGCACCCAATACACAAAGAATTACCAGACGACTATCAAAGCTCCAATCATCTGAATTAGGAACTTATCATGACACCATGATCTACATATCCCCTTAGGAGATACCATGCTTCAGGTGACTTCACCATAGTCTCAAGTAGAATGCACAATGCCAAAAATCTAGTACACAAACAAGAGTATACCATGACATAAAGCAAACAGACTCAAAACCAACATCACCTGTCAAGCACCACCAACACCTTAGCCAAAGACTCCAAGCGTCCTCCATGGATCCAAGATGTTGCACATCTTCAAATAATGTCCATGCAAATGCGAAAGAACCCTTTTGCAGCAACAGGATCTAAGGGTTTCCCCAAGATACATCTGCAACACTAAAGAAGACCATTCACCACCATGTGATGAACCCACAGTCACTGCTAAAGCTCCAACTGAAACGTGACATCCGAGCTCTCCAAGCATCATGACCACCTGCTTCAGGTTCCCATAACCGACTATTCAAGTACTCAATAGTATCCATCCTCTCATCTCAAAGCAATCACACCAATGCACAAGTGACCACATACAAGGCCAGCTAACAAGTCTGCACATGCAAAAAATCAACCTCGTGGATAAAGATAGTCCACATCCAAGTTATCTCACTGCAGCCAATGGGTAGCTAATCCACCAACCGCATAACTCGTAGATCACAAACATCAAACATGCAAACTCATCATAGCATTGGAAACTGCAACACTGAGATTTCAAAGAGAATAACCGCATAGACAACATGACTCAAACATCATATCACGCCAAACCTGATTTTCCAATCATGTCCACAACGAGCACCATAATCAAGGGACCCACAAGCACCACCAAAAGAATGCTGAGTGACAAATCACATACCAACACTCCCATGCAGAGAAGAAAACACACCTCCTCAAACCATGCACAAAGCATGCATGCAGAACTGCAACTATCTCATCCAGCAACACCCCAAAAGCCAGGGTCTAGAAAATAGCTTAACGGTAACTCCACATAACCACAAGTTTTGCTTAACTGTGTAAAACTTGCAAAACCACAGAGCCATGCAAGTACAAAGCATCCTTAAAAAGAAAACAATAGTTCAAGAAATCCAAGCCCCTTTCAGGCCAAATCTAAACCACCAACATGTGCATGCATCTAAGAAAGAAAGAAAGGCTATTTCAGAAGCTTGCAAATCATCTAATGATTAACTCCATAGCCTTTATGTATTCGAGGTTAACAGGAAACAATGCCTTCCAACACCAGAGAACACCACCTAGCATAAGCACTCTCTTCCATGGCTGAGAAACACACTAGGCTTCTCCATATCATCAAGGAGCCTCTCAGACAGACACCCAATATGAAAGCTTTACTGCTACACAGCCACGAAGAAAAGAAATCCACCTCATACACCAAGGTTATACCGCTACCAATCAGGAGACTCAGATCACAACAAAACAACATGATCAACTCCCTTTTCTCCATCTTCACCATCCTTCAAGCTGCGTGCTGTCTCAGAATATCACAAGACTTCCACTCACCAAAGGATCAATAAATTAGTTCATTCCTCCAGATTTCCTCCAACCCAACAAACTGAGAAATCTTCACAGGTAACTAGAACTAGCAACCAAAAGAGAGCTCTGATACCTCTTGTTAGGAAAAAAAATTAGGGCATCTTAGAGTAACCTCCAAGAACAGTAGTTCCTTCGGTAACTTTAATTAGGTTGCCTCAAAGACATGTACAACTATGTCCTAAAGCAGAAACAGACACAGTTTATTTCCCACATTAATCCTTCTAAGAGAAGCACATGTAAATTCAACAACAACCAACAACACAGATGAAAGATAAGACAAAGAACCAGAACATAAAGATTTACATGGGGAAAACCCTTTCGGGTAAAAAACCCCAAACTCCAAAGATCGAGCCATTGTATTATTCAACAATTGAAGGTTACAATACAATTCAGGCTCATAGCCTTTTCAGAGATTACATCTTGTTCATTCTGGAATCAATCTAGTAGCAAACTCTCCCTGAGAGATCAACCATGGCATTCATGATCAGGAGAGATTCCAGCATAATCCTGCCTCTCTCTTCCTCTGCTTCGGCCTCATGGCCTCGACCTTTCAGCCAGCCACTCGGCCCTCTCTCTTCGCTTCTCTTGTTCTCTCTTACTCTCCTTTGTTAGAACGTCCAATGCATACATATATACATTCGAACGTTCTCTACAACCTCTGTGAATCGGTTCATTTCCAACTGTCAGATCACAACTATCGAATCATCCAGCTCAACATCGTAGATGTTTCCACTTTCTTGCATAGAAGATAATACGTCCATGTCACATCACATAGGACAATCTTCACTTGGTCAACAACGATCAATTTGTGTCACATGTCTGTGAGACACTACCCGTGTCTCCTCGATGCCACAAGACCTGACTATCGATATCGCCAAGAGCCTTAACTATCGACAAGACATTATACCGAGTTCACAAGTCACATCGACCTCAACAATCCCATTGGCAAGACTATCGCTCTTTTCCAAGACATCATACCGAAGTTCCCAAGTCACATCGATCTCAACATTCTCATCGGCGAGACAATCGCCATTCGATGAGACATCATACCGAAGTTCAAAGGTCACTCTGAAATGTCCAACAGTCGGCAAGACTTACTGCTATCACCGAGAGATCATAGTGAACACAACATGTCACCCTGAAGACCATATACTATCGGCAAGACTTCAACAGTCGCTGAGAGGTTATACCGAATGCTCACACCTTTTGCCGAAGACTTCAGTCACTGGGAGTCTCACTGAGGATACCCGTTAACAAACACCAATGTCGGCAGGACTTACCGCTTTCGCCAAGAGGTCATAGCGAAGTGCACAAGTCACTTAGACAAGATTATTCCCATCGGCAAGACTATCGTCTTTCACCAAGAGATCATACTGATGCCTTCATGTTACCCCGATGAGCATCGGTGAGACAAACATAAGTCGCCAAGAGTTCTTACCAAACCCTTTCGATTACCCCAATGACTCCAATCGGTGAGACATCTCCCTCTCGCCAATACTTGATGCCGAAGTCTTTGTGTTACCACGAAGACTCCAAATGTATACCCGTCGGCGAGACTTACCGCTATCGATGAGACATCACACCGAAGCAAGCCTTTCAGCCAAGGGTCTCCCCGAAAACATCAGTTGCTATGAGTCTCCCCGACATCCGCTAGGAATCAAACCGTTGGCCAGACATCTCCTAGTCGCTAAGACTTCATACCGATAGGAGCAAGTCATACTGATTACCACATCAGCCAGACAGACCAAAGGTCACGCCGATATCGGCAAGACTTCCTATCGTCACTGAAACACATTCCGACAGTCCAAGGTTACGCCGAAGGTTTCAGATGCCGATCGCCAAGACATTCAGGAGGTCACAGCGACAGTTCATGATCTACTAGCAGATCGGCCAGACATCTCACCAGTCTCACCGAAATTGCTCACAAGAAGTTTCAGCCTGTGGGATTGAGGCACACAATTCCAACACCTTTCTTCCTCATGCAATGACTCACTTGGACAGGTTTGCAACACGTGACAATCTTATGGTTGATTCAACTTGATATTTGGGACATCAAGCTCACATCAAGCTCAAAACAGGTTTGCTAATTCGAATTCCATTTCAAAATGCTGCCAAATTTGCACTTGATTGAGTCTAAACATTTATTTGCAGGCTTAAATGCATTCAAAGACTTCTTTTACATTCCAACCTCTTGCAAATATGGCGCCACCTTCAAGTGTTGGTGCCCATGATAATAGCGCAGGCTTTGACTGCTTCTAAAGGTATTTAACACAGTTTACACTTCCCTTCAAACTCTTACACAATAGCGTATATCTTGTACGTGCTTCCCTTGTTGGTTTTGACTTGGTCTCCTTAATCTTCATGAGCTGGCTTATATTCCTCTAAAGGCTGCGCCTTATATTCTCATATGCGCCTTACTCTTATTCATGATTCTCATTGCTATGGCAGCAGTCTATTTGCAAAACACCCCTACGCCTTATGCGTTGGTAGACCTTTCCACGTACTATAGAGTCTTCTCTCTTATGCACAAATTTAGCGAAGGTTTAAATATATGGGACAACGTTGCATACTCAACATAACCTTGCTTATTCCTAGCTTTATGTGTTTTGCATATGTTATCTCTAGCGCTTTATAATGCACTTCATAAATTGCAACTACTTGGTTAATAATATGCACTCTAAACACTTGTTGATATATATAATGTGCTATTTAACCATTATCCATTATATATATATAACCTCATGTTAATACACACATATTAATACATATATATTCATTTATCAAATAGATCAATTTGTCAATTAATAAACATATATACATGCTTCACAATAATATATATATATATATATATATATATATATATATATATATATATATATAACATTGAATTCATATCTTTATCTAAACACATATAATCACATTCTCATCGATTGACGTACATACCCAAAGTGCATATATATATATATGTATATCTCATTGATCCAATCGGTACTCCCATGCATATGGGTTATCGAGGACATGTACATATATATATTCATGCAATCCTGGTATATACTTCATCGATTAACTTATAAATATGAACACATAAAGAAGAACATGTATTCTATATAGAGATTCGATCACATAATTCAATCCTAAGAAACAACCACAAAACAAGACCATAACCCGTTCTAAATCACACACAACAAGACTCAAGGTTACTTACCCAATCCTAACTGAATTGGCTCTTCTAAACCAATCAAGGATGTGAGTGTGTTAATGCTTAGTAAGGCTCAGTTAAGGGTTACTAGACCAAGCTCTTCTCCTAAGTGATACTCCCCCTCTCGTACTTAAGGCTTGAACCTGTTCTTGCATCCAACTTAGTACATCACATAGGTAGTTAGCCATTCTCATGAAATCCAATTGCATCATAAATCATTTGCATCATCAAAGCATTAATGTATTCACATTGCAATACATATTCATTCATTATATTTTCTTTCAGTGTATAAAACATAAACATTCCTTTGAAAGTAATAACATCACAATACATACTTCAGTATTTCATTCACTTATTAAACATATCAAAGTCCTAATTAACACTTGTCATCATATTTACTCACAGGGTAAAAGCAACCCAGTAACTAAGAGACGGGGTGTAACATATTAGACCAATCTTGAGCTAATTATATGAAAAAATTAATTACCAAGGCCAACTTTTGGACAAATAATTACTTTGGGTGATAATCATGATAATTATACAAGAGGGGAGACAAATATACAAATAAATGTAGAGAGATAGAGTGGGAGAAAGAGTTTGTAAAGGAATAGAATGAAACAAAGAGAGAGATTAAGAGAAAAAGAGATAAAGAGAAAGCAATATGAAGAGAAAGACAAAGATAAAGAGAGACATGAATAAGAGGAAAAGAGGGAAAATAAATAACAAGAAAGATACATATATATCAAGAGACAAAATATAGAGGGAGAGAAAGTAAAAGAGGGGAGGGAGGGAGAGAGAGAGAGAGGGGGGAGGGATATTGACAAAGATATGAATATATAAATAGGGATAAAGATAAATAAAAAATAAAGAGATAGAGAGACAGAGGATAGCTATAGAGGGAAAGAAATCAACAATAAAAAAAGAGATAAATATAAAGCAATATGAAGAGAAAGACAACGATGAAGAGAGACATGAAAAAGAGGGAAAGAGGGAGAGAGGGAGAGAAAGAGATGTACAAAAGAGGAAAAATAAATAACGAGAAAGATAAATATATATCGAGAGACAAGAACATAGAGGGAGAGAGAGTAAAAGAGAGAAAAGAAAGAAAGGGAGAGAGAGCTAGTTAGAGGAATATAGAGAGGAATATTGACAAATATATGAATATATAAATAGGGATGAAGATAAATAAAAAATAAAGAGATAGAGAGACAAAGGATAGATATTGAGGGAAAGAGATCAATAATAATAATTAAAAAAGATAAAGAGATAAAGAGAGAAGGCAATGACATATATAGAGGGAAATAAATAGCAACAATGAGACAAAAGATTAAGAAGTTGAAATTTTAATGAAAAGATAGAAAAAATTATGAAGTTCTCAAAGTTACAAAGTTTAATGAGACAAACTTTGTGAAAGTTTTGTCCTTTCTATCCTTATATCTCCCTCTTTCTATCCTTATATATCCCTCTCTCCCTTCCTCCCTATCTCTCCCTCTTTTTATATCTCTCCATCTCTCCCCATCTCTCCCTCCCTCCTTATTCCCCCTATCTATCTCTCTATTTATACCTCTCTCTCTCTCTATATATATATTTCTACTTCTCTACTTGTTTGTCTTGCTATTCATCTCTTTGTCTATGTCTCCCTCCCCCTTTCTTTGTACCTCCTTATATCTATATCTATATCTATATCTCTATCACTCTATTTCACCATCTATACCTCTTTCTATCTCACCATCTCCCTCTTCCTCTATCTATCCCTATCTCTCTCTATCTTTATCTCTCCCTCCCCTCTCTCTATCTCTATCTATTTTTCGTCCTCTTCCTCTCTCCCTCTATCTTCATCTCTACCTCTATACTCCTCTCCCTCAGCCTCTTCCTATACCTATCTCTATATATATCTCTTTGCCTATCTATCTTTATCTCTCCATATTTCTTATTCCATCTCTCCTTTTATCTCTATCTAAATGGCCTACCAATTGACCTCATGCACTGAAAAATGTGTGCAAAAATTAAATCATTTTTTTCTTAATTGACCTTTCACACATCTTCGATGTACCCAGGTGCAATTGCTAGTTTAATTTCTAGTGTTTTAGTATAAAATCTCCTAATTAAAGTATGTTATTTTGACTAAATATTTCATTTCTAAATATATTTTTGAAATCTCTTATATGATCTACAATAAAACAAGTAAAATTAAGAAAAGAAAAAAATTTATCATAGTAAAAAAAAGATTAAATAACCAAACAAAAGGGAAAAGATACACGGGCGGTATCGAAAGAAATAGTTAGTTTGGTAAACGATAGAGTGATATTTGCGGGGAGAAGAGAAGGGAAGAGGAAGAGGGTTTACAGTGTAATAGCAATGGGAACTGGAAAATTGAACTCAACGGGAGAATTTTTCAAGAGGAGGGACGAGTGGCGAAAGCATCCCATGCTGTCCAACAATTTGCGGAATGCGACGCCAGGGCTTGGAATTGCCCTCGCTGCCTTCGGCGTCTACCTCTTCGTCGACGGCATGTACTCCAGGTTCTACAAATCCAAGGTAACCTCAGCCCTTTTGCCATTTCTCTTTCCCCCCTCTCTCTGTTTCACTCTCTCATATTCTCTCCTTTCGCAGGGCGACTAAGAAGTGTTGATGGGTACCTGCCAATAAAGAATAACCGCGAATTTTATGGATTTCAGACACAATCTTTCATTTATACATTGTAGCTTTCAATAACATTTTCAAGATTGTGTAAGATTTGATCGTCTTCTAATTGTGATTGTGTCAGTTTTACTTTCGTTTCGTTTCAACTTGCACAGAGCTTCCTTTTTCTCTCTCGATTTGATATGATATGCCATGGTATGCTTATGTTCGCTTCGTTGGATTGGATATCATTTAATTAACCCTCTATTCTGCAATTCAAGCATTCAACTTTATCTGCTTTCAGGCTTCACTACTGTAGTCTAAATAAATTTCAATTAATTGAGATATGGCCCTAGGGTTTGCTCAGCAGACAGAACATTTCCAAGGAGAGTAAACACGGGTTGAGGATTTTTTGAACCAGTTGAACATACACCTGGGAATCTTAAAACGGCCCAATAATTGGATGAATAGATCGAACTTGATCTGTGTGGATCATACTTGTACCCTCTTATGTATGTCTTGTGCTGCATTCGCCACATATCTTTTGTAAGTTGAATTGTCTACCAAAACTATTCCTTGCTAGAGAAATTATATCGTTCAAAAGACAAAACATAAGCTAAATAGAAATCCATCGATTTTTCACCATACTGAAATCAGTGCCGATTGATAACTAGGGCTTGGATTTCACTTTCATGCATTTATTACAACGTTTCTATTCCATATCAAGTGCTTGGTGTTTTGTAGGAACATTGGGATTGCCACTTTTAGGTTACAGATGCGAAGTTAAACAACAATATCTGAAGAATACATCTCACATGGAACAGAATAATAAATTGAAAATAATTATCACAAATGAACATATGAAACCAAAATGCTTTCGTTGCTATCATGTACAATGTACATTGTCTTTTTGTATCATTGGTTGTAACTTGTAACAACCGTAGTAACATGGCCACTTAAACAATAACGATATGGCATGTTCAGAGTTTTGGTATTTTCAGTCTACCCGGTCATAGAAACAATTTAGACAAAGAAATAATGTAGAAAACGAAAAATAAACATTCTCCTCTGTTTTTTAATTACTTGAGTTTAATTAATATTTTCTTCAGTGTACTGCTATGTTTTTGAAATGATCATGGGTTGGACCAAGAATTGTTTTGCAGAATTGGCGGATGTGAATGACACTGTTTACAAACTGGGTGATTTCAAAATACATGTTATTCTGCATTCTGTCAGTAATTACAACGCCTGAATATAATTTGATTCAATATTAGTTATTGATTGTGGGGGATATTTTTGATATTAAAAAGTGGGAAACCAAGGTCCCGACCCTTAAAACAGCAGTTTGAGGAAATAGTTTAAAACAGAAAGCAGGTCTGCACTGGCCGCTAACAGCACTTAAACAGTACAGGAGCAGCTGAACAAAATAGTTAAGAAAACAAAAAAAAAAACAGTCCAACCCAAAGAGACAATTAAGAGAGAATTTCTCCCTTCCTTTGTAATAGCTTTGATGAGCAGGTCAAAGTGCTCCATTTTAGTTGTGCCCAGTTCCGGCATTTTCTGCGCATTGTCCTGCGAACCAGAAAGGAAACTAACCAAAGTTTTTATATTTTCTTGTTTTTCTTTTTCATTTTCCTTATTTTCTTCTCCAGGCCCTACAACCTAGCACTCATAGCCTCAAGTTTGTCCTGTATTACGTCCTTGTTCACATCCGCCTTCAGGGATTCAGAAGACTCATCATCAAAATCTAGCACATTCCTCTTGTAGAAGAGGCTATTGCCCTCATAGTTTATGGGCAGTGTGTGCTCAGGCATAAGCTTGTCCACAGACTTACCCTCCAGGATATCCTCCAGGCTGATCTTGTACTGTTGTTTGTTTGTCGACTTGCTAGAGTTGTCCATGTCCTTATAGTCACCTCATTGGACCCCAACCAGACGGTTAGATTTGCTAGGGCACTTATCTGGAATGGCCCAACCCATCTCCTTTAATTCACTGGTTTGGTTGACATCCACTCTATACTTCTGGTAAGGTCGGATTCTTTTAGGCTTCCCCTCCAAGCTCTCATCTTGGGTTTGTGAGGGATGTTACTCATCTATACTTTCTAATATTTTATTATTAGCAATTTTAAGTGAAGGTTAATTACCCTACTTGCATAAGATGAGAATAGCTTAAATAGGCTCTTAGGCATTTGTGTGGGGGCATGTTTCTGGTAGTGATGGTTTTGTATAAAGGTCTAGGGAGATGATTTAGAAGATTCAGTGAGATCCACCTTGATATTTGAGAACTCTACTTTGATAGCTTCTGAATCAAGCAAATGGACATTGTTTTCAAATGGGGTGAAATTTATCTTTTCAATAAACTCTTCAATCTCCAACATAAAATCTTTCTGCTTTGACATACTTGAGTCCTTCAACACCTTTTGAGAGATTTGATTTTGATTTTAATTGCCTATGACAATTAGTAAGATCTTTAGTGGCTTCTTCGAAAACTTTACATATTAATTTTTTGACTTCTTTGGTTCACATCTCTTTGGTATTGGGCAAAAGGTATTTTCACATCACAATGTCTTCCTCAAACTTGTTCTCAAGATCTTTCATTTCTTGTGCCAAGTGGATATATTGTGGAAATATTTAGCTGATTTATCAATAGATTTGAGCCCTTTGACCATAAGATCCTCAATGCATCCCTCTATTGCTCAACGACATTTTTAGTTGATTAATTGATAACCTTGAGCCTTCTGACCATAAGATTCTCAATCATCTCACTGACTTGTGGGATGATGTTCTTGTCCATACAAAAACTAGGCAATTCCTAAGGGGCCTGGTCATTCTTGGAATACATCGACTAAGCAAATGTTGGATGTAACCTCCAAGTTGATCAATTTGACTTTCAAGATTCACCATTGACTTCTCATCTTTGATGATAATTTATTGTTGTCTGAATAACAGTTTTGAGTTGATTGATGACTTTCAAGATTCACCATTGACTTCTCATCCTTGATGATAATTTATTATTGTCTGAATAACAGTTTTGAGTTGATAATTTATTATTGTCTGAATAACAGATTTGAGTTGATTGATATCTTCTTACAGATTGGATTTTGCATATGGGATAGTTTGAACTTGATAATTTAATGCAAAAATGTCTTTGCTGTTCTTTTCAACAAAAGGGATGGCTACTTCTCTGTGTTTGACGAAGATCATCTACACAAATTTGCATCTTTACTTTCTTTGGAGTTGTACGTTGAATGTTAAGAGGATATTGCATCATAATCAAGATGTAAGGATTTAATTGGCGCCATACACATCCTCTTAGTTGCCATTTGTTCCACCCATTGAACTATTGAGTGTGTGGGACTTTGTGTAGCGGCTAATATATCTGAGGGAGGAGCTTAGTGACTTATGATTTTAAAACAGTTTGGGAATTTACAAATTGTTTTATTAAATCATTGGTGGAGGCTTGAGCTATACCTCCTGTAGGTACATCACCACAATTCTTTTGACAAACAAGATCTCCATCAATGTTGTGTGATGAGCCCGAGTCTTACACAATCTTTGGTTAACTCTTTTGAGTCATATCGGACTAGGACGAATAGTTTTGGGTTGTATTACTGACAAGAATGAGGGAATCCAAATTTGCATCACTAACACCTGCTTTTGGTATCCTTACAGCAACTTCAGTAATCTTCTTATCTGGAACATTGTCATCACCATCATATCCTTTACCTTTGGTAGGTACCATTAGAGAAACTTATGACGTTTAATGCAGCACGGCCAATTGATGTAGCCTTATTTTTAGTAGGGGTCAATTTTGAGGCTGAAGAAGTCCAAGATAAATGCCATGCATTGGTGGTTGTCACCTTTGTGCATTTTGCAATCCTCTTGGAGGCTCATGGCACAGTATAGTCAATTACAACCTTTGTTATATTCTGAATGGAAATTTGTTCACCTTTAGTCTAATCAAATTTTGGTAGTGACTTGAGATATATTGCTTCTTAAAGTATATTGCTGATCGAAGGAATCATTCTTCTTCGATAATCTTTCTCGGGGACTTGGATGATACCGAATTGCTGGATTTGCTCAAATCAGAGCCAGCTGTAATCATTGTGTTGTACCTCTTCCTCATCACAACAATTTACATATAATTTCTCAAGGAAAGGAGTGTGAGCATATGTTTTACTTAATATCTTCTTGAAGAATTTGATAACCATTTGCAATAGGAATGAGTGAAGTTGCTCAACTCAAATTTATAGAAATGAAATACTCCAAAATGAAGAGAACAATTGGTAGATAAGCTGATACCCTTAGGCCAAAACTTTTGTTTTTATATAAGAGATATGGAAAGATTGGAGAGAAACTCCTTATGCCCCTAGGTACTGAAAACTGTGAATAAAGGAATGAAAAATAAAAATCATTCAAATGGAGAGAGGAATCCTCTATATTTATATACCACTCCTACACATGAAAGGAGAAATCATCTTAGTCATGGCACATACCCCAATACAATGTAATGTTAACCTTGCACATGTAGGTCATGTGATGGGATTAGTCTTATCAACACATGTAGGCCACGTGATGAGATTAGTCTTACCAACACATGTGGGACCTATAATAGGTACATGGTACCAAAACAAGAGAACTAGTTGCCCAAAGGTGTACCACATGTTGGTATGTAATGTCCCCTAATTGGGAGTGCCCCAAATTTACCCTAATTTTCCTCAATTTAAATAACAATGGGGTTAGATGATACCTTTCCTTTGATTTAAGCCCTGATTGAAGCCCTGCACACAGGTTAGAATCATTTACCATAATCAAACTGATTAGCAGATTATAATCATTTGCCACAATAATACTAATTAGCAGATTATCATAATTAAATATTAGTAAACCCATGGCCAAAATACTAATCCAATCACAAAGCATTTAATATCCATGGAGGGCCCAACCATAGGAGAGCATGGGAGAACGTGACTTGATGGGGTGCCTAGGACCCTTCTACCCTAGGCCCAACAGCAGATATCTTGGCCTCTACCTAGGAGGTGTCTCCTTTCCGTTATCCCCTCATCTCGCCAACCATTTCCCTCTCTATGATTTGATCTCTTGTGCTGGTTCACCATGATGGAGGGGTCAGATTACAAGAAGTGCCTTGAAAATGCCATCTCGCCTAGGCCCAAGGCACTGTACCATTGGTACCCCAAATGGATACCCCCTTGGCCTCCTTGGGAGTTCTTGGTCCCCCATTATAGGACACATTGGTTCTCCATTATAGGACACCCGGTCCTCCATTATAGAACACATTCGTTCTCCATTATAGGACACTCGGTCCTCCATTATAGAACACATTGGTTCTCCATTATAGAGGTGGCATACCTAGGAGAGTGCCCCATTGCTGTTCCCTCTTGTAATCTCCCTTCTTCTATCATGGTGCAAATATGCACATAGTAATTTAATCAAATTCAGATTTGCAAATAATCATATCAGCAATACATTATGAACTATGAAGATGCTATCATAGAATATGTGTGATAATATGCATGAAACCTCGATCCTTCTATGAATAGGTAAGTGAGCCTCTCCTCGGATATTTCCAGGACTGTAACTGCTCTTTGGAATTCAATGATATATTCTTCAAGGGTTCCTCTTTGTCTTATTCTTGTTAATTCCTTAAAGTGCTTTTGGGGGTGTGTTTGGTCAAACCTCTCAATGAGTAACTTTGTGAAGGCATCATAAGTTTTTGTGCTTTGATTGTTCTGGGTAATTAAATTGTGGTGCTGCCAATCATGGGCGACCCCTTCTAAGTGCAAGATGCCGAATTTAACGGCATCTTCCTCTAACATTGGGTTGAGGGATAGGTAGGTTTCGAGTTTTTGGACCCCATGAACGGGTTGTGGTTTTTCCTGATCCGTCAAAACTTGGGATGGCCAACTTTTCTACAATACGTTGTAGATCTTGATTGGTTTGGTTCCTTCTTTTCCTATGGGTCTTTTTTTCCTGGCCTTACAATATACCTTAAAGGGGATGCTCTCTTTGACCTTAGGGATTGCATATGCTGCAGCAAGTTCATTTAATTCGGAATTCGATGTGTTAACTTCCTTTTCTTCCCTTGATGACCCTTCCCTAGATAAGGGGGGGACCGAGTTACTCTTGGGGTTGACCTTGTGGTGTTATTTTCTGATTGGCTTGGGGTGGCTTCCCTCCCATTTCCTTGGTGCGACCTAAGCATCTATGGTGGCATTCATGTTTTGTATGGCTTGGGTTCTTCATTCCATGAATTCCCTATATTCGTGTTCCATTGATTCCTCCCTTGTGTTGTTGTTACTAATTGTAATTTTTCTCTTTTCCCTTTCAAGAGCCCTTAAATCTCTTTGGCTAGGCATCAACTATTTTTTGTCCCTCAAGCTGGCAGAATCATGCTCTGATACCACTTGTAATGTCCCCTAATTGGGAGTGCCCCAAATTTGCCCTAATTTTCCTCAATTTAAATAACAATGGGGTTAGATGATACCTTTCCTCTGATTTGAGCCCTGATTGAAGCCCTACACACAGGTTAGAATCATTTACCATAATCAAACTGATTAGCAGATTATCATAATTAAATATTAGTAAACCCATGGCCAAATTACTAATCCAATCACAAAGCATTTAATATCCTTGGAGGGCTCAACCATAGGAGAGCATGGGAGAATGTGACTTGATGGGGTGCCTAGGACCCTTACCCTAAGCCCAAGAGCGGATGTCTTGGCCTCTACCTAGGAGGTGTCCCCTTTCCGTATCCCATCATCTTGCCAACCATTTCCCTCTCTCTATGATTTGATCTCTTGTGCTAGTTCACCATGATGGAGGGGTCAGATTACAACAAGTGCCTCGAAAATGCCATCTCTCCTAGGTCCAAGGCACTGTACCATTGGTACCCCAAATGGATACCCTTTGGCCTCCTTGGGATTACTTGGTCCCCCTTTATAGAACACATTGGTTCTCCCTTGTAGGACACATTGGTCCTCTATTATAGGACACTTAGTCCTCCATTATAGAACACATTGGTTCTCCACTATAGGATACTCGGTACTCCATTGGTTCTGCATTATAGGACACTTGGTCCTCATTATAGAACACATTGGTTCTCCACTATAGGACACTTGGTCCTCCATTATAGAACACATTGGTTCTCCATTATAGAGGTGGTGTACCTAGGAGAGTGCCCCATTGCTGTTCCCTCTTGTAATCTCCCTTCTTCTATCATGGTGCAAATATGCACATAGTAATTTAATCAAATTCAGATTTGCAAATAATCATATCAGCAATACATTATGAACTATGAAGATGTTATCATAGAATATGTGTAATAATATGCATGAAACCTCAATCCTATTTAACAATGCATTATAATTTATATCCCATAATTATTCCATTAACTTACAATACAAACTGAATATTTTATTTGCTGGCAGATCTCTTACTTCTTCTTCACAAAATCTATTCTAGACTGCTATAGATCTGCTTTTATTTGGACTCATATATTCTTCTCTTTCCATTCCCCTTTCATCCCTTATTTATACCATCTATTATGTCAAGGATGTGTCTTTTATGAGGGGTAAGTCTATTTGAATAGATGTGTCCCTTTGAAATCATTCGATTACCTTTCCTTAATGATTTTTGTCTTTATTCTTATTTAAATGCTGCCTTCTTACAATTAATCAGAGCCTGGAGCCTTTTGTTAATACTAAAATATTGCTGTTTGTATATGCTCATTCCAATCGCTGGCTATTTATCATATAAATTGCTGCCTTCAGGGACTGGCGCACACTTCTCCCTATTTTGTTTGTATTCACAAATCAGCATTCTTTTTGTTTTATTATGAGTATTATCAATCACTGCCTTTGGTAGGATGTAAGTTGATCGATGTCTTAACTAGATCATATTAGATGAATTGCTTCATATTATAAATACAATAATCGCTGCATTATAGTCTTCAAGTAAAATCGCTGCTGGGGTGTTTAGGAATCACTGGCTTTAATGATGATAATCAGGAATCCCTGCATTAGCATTTATTAATGCTTTGTGATTATTATTCATTTATTTAATTATTAGTTCCTTGTGAATATTTACTATTATAATAATGACAACTAATAATATTAACTGTTCTACTTTGTAAAATAATTTTATTATAATTATAATATTATCTGTGATAATGATAATTATAATTATATTTAAATTGCAATGATATATATATATATATATATATATATATATATATTTGATATTTAAGGTGCAATTTCATCCAGAGATTGCCATTGTGCTGAAAAGCTTCCAGTTGGAGTTTGGTATTTATTCTGTCTGCAGGATTTTAGATCCAATTTGGTGTGCATCTTTCAGATTAGAGGTTGTTGTTAGCAACATATTTAGATAATTTTTTAGTATATTATTTGTGTACTTTGCTGTTCCAGATCAGTTGTGCGAAGTTTGGTGAGTTAGTATGGAAGTTGCTTCAGATTCAGGGTGTATTTTGGGTTCCCAGTTAGAGATTTCTCTATATAATTTGCTGCAGCTGTTCGTGGCTTTCATCTGCTGTAAATGAGAGAAACCATGAAGTAACCCATATTAAATAATTCTATTCCAGTTGCATTTCACCCGATTTCCTGGTGATGGATTTTTGGTGTATTTCAGCTTCAAAATTGAGTTTCCTTTGATGCAACTTTGCAACAGATATATATTGCTGTTCCTTGTTGTTATTAGCAGAAATATGATGCAAAAATAATAATTAAATTTGTAGCAAATCGTTCTATTCCAGTTACATATTATTCAAATCAAATTTGGAGTATTTTGATGAATATTCATGCATACCCGATTTGCTCTATTTTAAGATTTTGGTAGAAATAAAAGGTTTCAGATTTGAATTCGATTTTTCATGAGGGATATTACAGAACAACACCTCACTCTTCTTGAGTGTTTTTCCAATTTAGGTTTTTCATATCAAATTGCTATTTATCTCATTTTTAGTATACTCTTTGCTTGCATTTCCATACTTTACTACCTTGATCTATACTTCAAGATTTAAGAGTAGGCATTGTTTTTCCCTGTTTCCACATTAGGAACAACAACTTATGCAGTCAAATATGGAAAAAATGATCCATGTTAGTGAATCAAGGTGTGGAATATCCACCTTGATTATGGATCATTAGAGGTTTGATTTGAACTTTCCTACGTTATTGGTCTGGGTGATTGTCCTGTATTAAATATTCATTCAAGCTGTAAATTTTTCTGGCTTACCTAAAGGACTAATTCCAAGATAATAATTAGAATTCGTTAGTAGAACAATAATACAATACTAGCCTCTTTTAAACTTGTAATCAAGTTATTTTACTTATATATCTATCTATCTATCTATCTATATATATATCACTAGTTATAGCTAACAAAAAAAGAGATATTTTTAACTCCTAGTTTAATGTTTAAACTGTCCAGTCATTTGTTGGCCTATGGCCTGTTTTGATGAAAGGCTTATACACAATGTATTAAATGTTTAAAGGATCGTGATCTATATTCATTTAAAGGGCCTGCGTGATGCTTATAGCTTGTATTATTATTTTGAAATATTGTAGCCTTTATTCACTTGAAGGCTTTTACCCTATGTTAAATCACTTAAAAGATTAAAGTCCATGTCAATTCATCAAGGGTTTAAATTTCATTTTAACTGGTAACGGCTTAAAGCTCATTTAAATTCCTTAAGGGCTTGATGGTCATTTGATTTTTTTTTTTGATAATTTAAGGAGGGATTATATGGGGGCCCATACGCATTGAGAAACACACAAAATACAGTGGAACTCAGAAAAAACCCTCATTCAATTTCCTCTAAAAAATAATAAATTTTTTTCCTTCCCTTTCTTCTTTGCCCTCACTTACATATAATATACATAATTATATCATTTATTTCTTATTTTATTTTTTTGATTCCATTCTCATTCTTCAAAAAAGAAGAGGAGGTGACTAATAATAAATCACGTAGATGGATACAAGGATAACTATGGTAAAGAAAAGATTATTGAAAAAAGGGAAGAGTGAAAATGGGATAAAAGAAATTAGAAATGAGAATCAAGTGATACTGTTATATATAACATATGTAAGCAAGGGCAAGGAAAAAAAGAGGAGGAAAAATTAATGTTTTTTAGAGAGGAAATGGAATGACGTTTCTTTGAAATGGCTGTCATGTTTTTGATGAGGAGTTCTCTTATGGAGGTGGGCGGCATCAAGTGCTGCAAACTTTTTAGTATGAAACGGAAATTACAGCTCTGGAATTTCTTTGGAAGATTATTTATATTTTTAAAGAAGTAAGAATCAAATGTCTTTTGGGGGCTAGGTTTTGGATGAAAATGCATACCTTTATTTATAGTTTCCCCAAGAGGTGGGCAGCATCAAGTCTTGCCTAACCTTTTTGACTATTTTTAACACCCACTGCTGTATTATTGTTTGTGGCGTCATGTTTGGACTTGGAGGTGATAATGACGTGACTTGAGACTGCATATTGTTTGTTGCAAAACACCGCAGAAAAAGATTTTGAAACATTGTCTTTGTAAATGTTTCTTATACATTTATACACGAGATTTTAAATGTCATAAAAAAGTAAATTTGTAGAGGAATGCCTCTCTTGTTAAGAGGCAACAAACTTATTACAAGGGTTTGTCTTCATGATGATTTATGTGCAATACGGAGTTAATTGAACAAAGAATTGGAAAAATAAGGATTAGATAGAGACGAATAAGTCAACTCCTTATGAATTTGTTGGATATGCTTTATATCAGACTGCGTATGTACTAAATCAGCAAATACCCTGAGCTATAGACTAACAATAGAGCAATCAAAATTAATATAAGCTACAAACAATTGGGGATTTAAAGTTAATATAAATTAATTCCTCATAAAAGTAAAAATGACTTATTTGCCAACAATATCCAAAAAGATTTTTACAAATTTTAGGTATTACAATGCTCATCTTGTTGCTTCCCTAAATTTCAAGTGATCACACGACTTAGTGATATTTTATTATTATCTCAAAATAAAATTTATGAAAATCTACATTGAAATGACGTAATTTTAATGGGAAAATTCAGATTACTTGTAAAGAAAACTTAAGAAGGTTTTTGTGCATTTTATTTTAACTAAGCAAAGGCTCTCTCCATTTTAGCCTAGCCATCGTTTTTTGAGAGAATTTAAAAGTTTATTAAAAATTCTTCATTAAAGCCTGATTGAATAAATTAATATATGATCTCTATTAAACTGTGAAGTGTAAGACAGTTGTCAATGAGTAAAAGGAAATATTACTTGTTAAAGATAACCTTGGTCATATCCTAAATAACACCATTTATCATATCTATACAAACTGTTAGAATGTGGGCATATTAGGAGAATTACATGAGACTTATTCCAAGTGGGCAAGGATATGTATGCCATCAAGGAGATGACCTCGATTGATAGGATACATGTGTGTGATTTGGAAGATAATTCTTATTTATCTTTTCAAATGTGTATGTGCACCATTTCTACGTTATTTATAAAGTGTGTGATTTGGAAGACAATTCTTATTTATCTTTTCAAATGTTTATGTGCACCATTTCTACTTTATTTATAAAAACGTAGGAAGAAAAAGATATTGGAACTCAACTTATTAGTTTGCTTTTTTAGGCTAACCGTATGATTAATGAGTGTTATTTTATCTTCTTAGAAGTGATGTAAAACCATTCAATATGCTTATTATGGATTTTAGTTGGCACGTGCACAATGATTATGGCCAGTCCCCCTTGGTGTTCTATGTACTGTTGGTATGTTGTGGCATGGAGTTATGCTATATCTGAAGTTGAGTTGACTTTTTTGAAATGTCATTATGATTATGATTCTCCTGTTATAGTTGTGTAAGAATACCCAAACTACTCTAAATCACTTGGTTATTGGCCTTTGATGAATATTTTTCATGCCATGTATAGTTTGGGGTTTGATTTCATGACGCATACATCTACAGATTATTCTACAGATTTGGGGGCATAGATCTTCTTTTAGAGAGCTGATTTTTGCACTATTTTTGACATCCACTGCTGTCTTATTGTTAGTGGCATCATGTTTGAGCTTGGAGGTGATAATGATGTGCATTGAGACTGAATTGTTTGTTGAAAAACTAAGAACTTGTTGTTTTTGTGTAGTGTAGTGGTCAAACATGTCACAACTTTGTATTTAAGTGTCAATTGTCTTGGGTTAGCACCATGTTGAGTTGCATGTACTCATGGATTTTATAACTAAATGCAAGATAAGCCTGTGGCAAGAAGGCTGCCATTCAATTACAGGTTTGAGTGTTGCATGCCAATCATGTGGGTTAAGCTATCTTCAGTCTGTTTGTTGTCTTTGTTGAATGCTTTGTGGGGGTGATCAGATCCTTATATCGGGTTTATGCTAGGAACACATTATGCTTATAAGTCCTATGACAAAATGTGACGAAGATACTTGATTATGCTTTATGATTTAAATTTGGAAACGTGAAAGCTTACTAAATATAAACTAGATGGATGTAAATTCATAGCATGTATCATAAGATTGTGCCTTGACTATGTATGGTGATAGCAATAATAGTACTATGAAATGAGTAACTTTAAATGAATATAGAACATAGCTGTTGCTGATTTTTAAATTGATTAGAAGAGATGACCTCATCTTAGACTATCGATAAGCTAAGCAATATTAAAGCTGCATAGTAGCCCATGTTTGGATATCATGGTTCACATTGATTAGTAAATGATAAGCCATGTACAAATTTTTTTATAATTTTATTGCAGAATATGAAAAACACAAAGCAAACGTTTTTAAAATCTGAGACATGCTAACTTGCAAGAGGTTTCTTGTGTTGAGATATGGAGTTGTTTTCTTTACAAATTTAGAAGTATCTCTATGTTCAAGTAAATTTGAAACCATGAACTTTTTTGGCGTTCTTACCTACCTTATGATGAGCATTATATAACACTAAACAAAGATTCAAATGAAAAATGAAGATGCATGGGCCTTTAGCTATATTATATGATCTTGTTATGCCAAGGTTCTGTGAGCAGCTGAGTCTTGCTGATTACGGGGTGAACTAATTTGATTTGTGATTCTGATTGTTAAGCCTCAAGGAGTCCTACAGGACTTGGATAATATGTCGAGTAATGTAACCATCCATAACTAGCTTGTCTAAAAAAAAATTCAATACCAGTTCTAAGTTGAGAGGCAACTTTCACGCTTATCTCAAACTTAAGATGATTAATCCTTATCAGATGGTGTATTGGTTCGCTCTCAACACGAACTATTTAGAATATGTCTGGTGAACAAAAATAATGTTTAAGCTCAAGTGAATTTGATGGGGTATATGATGTACGCACTCTCACTTTTTACAGTACTCATACTTAACCTACTTAACCTTGAGATCAGTTTTGTCAATTGTGTGTGCACATCATATTGAGTAGTTGTACAACAGTGTTGGTTTAAGAGACTTAATTAAAAATTAGTTGTATTATATAATATACAATTGAAATTAAAATAGTAAATTGTTTGTTGGGTTTTACCAAGTTTTGTACATGGAATGTTTTGGGCATTACATTTTGGTATCGGAACCTGGTTGAACGTTAGGAGGGTTGAAGTTTTTTTTGGGTCTTGACTGTTGTGCATGTATGTGTGCTGTTAGTAGTTATAGTTGCTGATTGTATTCATGTAGACGCCTGTTTGATCACTAATTCATCTTTTATGATTTTAATTCTAATTGTGATATATTGCTTCTTTCTATTGTGAACTTTATGAGGTTGAAGTTCTTGATGATGTATTAATTGAATGTTATGGTAGGGAAAGCTTGATGGCATGCTGATTTTACCCCTTTGATATATTTAGATGATGAATAACACAAGAAAACTAGCATGATTAAGGGTTGCAAAAGATTAATTTGGCATGCTTCATTGTAATATAAGGGATATTGTATTTTGCAAAATGATTGCATGATGTTCATGATGTAGGACATTTTAGAGAAGAAACTGTATAATCTTTGATGCATAATGCATATTGTATTTTGCATTTGTGACTGATTATTCGTGTGGTGACTGTTATGTCAAGTATGTAAAAAGAGACCTTACAATGAAGTAATAGATAGTTTTTGAGTTGTAACTTAGATCATTAGTGTATGCTTCTTTGTAAACCATTACCCAAATTTATTTCACCACGAATCCCTCAGAAAAGCATCTAGTAAGATAAAATGGATATATATAAAATGTGCATGGCATGGTAGAGTGATTGTTGGATAAGAAAAGATTCAATTACGCCTCATATAAACATCTATTAAGATAAAATGGATGTATATTAAATGCCTGCAATAATGTTGCATGGCATGAGTGATTGTTGGATAAAAAAAGATTCAATTATGCCTCATAAAAGCATCTAGTAAGATAAAATGGATGTATATGCAATGTCTGAAATAACGTCTCATACAAACAACATTGGAATATGCCTTATGATTGACAATGTCTGAAATGAGTTGCCGATTTATTAAACAAGTTGCATGTCCTTACAGATGTGGCAATGGAAATGCTTCATGTGAAATTTGTTTCAATTATTTAATGAGATGAATGGAAAGAATGATATACCTACTATGATGTGACTGTAAAGGGGCATGTGTGTGGATCTCTCCTCGTGTGATCTAATGTAGGGAAAAATGTGTTATGGATATTGAGTGTATCATATGATTACCATGTGAGCATTCTAAATATTTCTTGTGCATGTGATGCTAAGTAAACTATCTTTGGAAAAAAAGGCCTTGTGAATGTAATGTGCAATCTGGTCTTTTGTGCCTTCATTTTGACCCCGTTTCCAACTTGATTAACGGTTGTGACCCCTATCAATAGTTATTTCTTAATGTATGCTTCATCTTGGTTTCACCCATATTGGTTGAGTTGTTGAAGGGAAATCACTCTAGGGATGTTTCGGATGCAACATCATTGACCTTGAGGGTATCATAAATAATATACTATATATGAGGTAAATGGGTTGTATTATGGGATGCATGCTCTATTCATTGTTGTAGTATTATATATTTCTAAGCTGTTTACTTATTGATTGCTATATGAAAAAGTATCAATGTTGTATGAATGCATCTTTGGGCTGCTAGCACTTGTTATTGACATGTGATATTGGCAATTGGTAGTAGCTCTATATATTGCTTTGCATATTGGATTTTGGTATCGACACTTGGTTTCTGTATTATCACTATGTATTGGTTCTAAGCTCATGTTATGGAGACACCATTATGTCAGTATCGAAATAGTGGTACGGTGATAATTTGGTGTCATGATTTGAGGCTTGACATAAATATAGTATTAGCATCATGGTAGTTGGGGTATTATGATGCCATTAGCATTGTGATGGTATAGAGATGGTTATACGGTAATGGTCTTAGCATTATGATACAATATGGCTTTATAACAATCATAAGTTTGACATTATGGCATGATGTTTACATATAGGGATGTGGCATCCCTCTTACCTTAGGGGAAGGGATTGTACAATTATTGCTTTATGGTAGAGGTAGTGTTGATTTACCATAGAGGTAGTGTTGAAATTTTATAGGAAGGCCATTTGGTTGTGTTGGTCATACCTCAAGGAGATGCAAATGTTCTTGCATGTTTATGATGGTACATTTTGATATATGGTTTTATGTGGTATTAAGAATATTCACCTCCTCCCCTTAGGTGGTTTTATGCAAGCCTTGATGTGCTTCTTTTGTGCAAAAGAAATAATGGGTTTATTTATTAATTATTACTCATATTTCTTTATAGATGACATTTTTCTCTTTATTTATAAACTAACATTATTTTCTTTTGGATTAATGGGCTATTAGCCATTTAATTTTTGACATTGCCTTGATTTTGAACGATTTTAGTTGTGTTGACAAATTTCCCTAATTTTGAGTTTTAAAAAATCATTTATTTTCTTCCTTGGACGAGTCATTATGATTTTTAACATTTTAAATCTATTAGTTTGTTTGGAGTAGGGTATTATCGAAACTATTATATTTTAGAGGGCTACCTAGCCAATTGCATGGGAAAGTAGGTGGCTTGGGGAGTTTTATTTGTGAGGATGGGGGCTGCAAATAAGATTGGTATAGAATAATCATAATTTTTTCCTTCATATTCTATTGTGTGATATTGACCTCTTCATTGTATCTCTCTTGGAGGCTAACCCCCTTAAATGAGAGAAATGTATTTGGAAATTTATGGAGAGGAATACTTGGGGAGGGTCTTGAGACCATATTTTCAAATGATTTTGTGGCCTTATTATAGACATTACATGCCATGCTTCAACTTGTTGTCCTTGGTCTTGTTACCATTATGGTTATTTGTGGATGCCATTTCTATCTCTACAAATTTGGAAACCTAAATAAAAGGAAAAGAAAACAAGCGTAGACTTTAAAAATTCAAAACCTAGATTTGGAAGAAGGAAACATGGAAAAGGAAATTGACCATGAAATATAAAAACTAACATCCAATGTATTGGAACATAAAAAAAAATATAGGAAAAAATATAAAATCCAATAAAAAGTGTTGCATGCCTTTCAAATTTTCTCAATAATTCCACAACATTAGGTAAAGACTACTCAAAATGAGTTAAAATCAACTAAAACTCAATGCAATGAAGTCAAGGTGTTAAGGGAACAAGAGTATAAATCATAAATGTAAAAAGGGAGGGTTTTTCTGTCTTCATAAATATTGCTAATGAGTTTTTGGGAGAGTAGCTTGTTAGGTCCACCTAGCTTGTGAGTAATTGTGACTTTGTGAGTGGTGCAGGAGCACCTAATGGATTTTATGCCTCCATGAGGCCAATTTGTGAAGTTTGAGTTAGTTAGGTGATCTAAGCTTGTAATAAGGTCATTTAGACCATTTTGAATATTTTTGAGTCTATTTTAGGTCCTAAGAGTTCTTGGTTGGGTTTTTTTGCAATTATGGTTAAAAGTTGTCAATTCTTGCAAAATTGTCATATTGAAAAGTTTCAAAAATGCAAGAATGGGAATATGAAGAGTCAAGATCATGTAGAAGTTGATAGTTAGTTGGGAAGTTAGAAATTGTTTTAATATGATAAATATGTAATGCCAACTTGAATTTGGGGGTTGGAGATGGTTGGAAATTGTGAAGAAGAAGAAACCTTTGTCTTTGTGCATTATTTCTGATTTTTTCTCATGTTGCTGAATGTTCTCTTGGTTTGTATAGATTTTATTTTTCATATAATGATTTGAAACTGGTTGGAGAAGCTAGTGATGAGAATCTACTTTCATTTACAATTGGTCTCATCAATTTTTATTGAGATTTGTAAAAGTTATGGCATTTTTTGTACAGGCTATCCTGAATGACTAATTTTTCCTATAACAGTCCGAAAGAAACACATGGTACGGATTGGTATAGTACAATAATGGCGTGAAACCAATGAAAAATGATGGATAAATGAGTCTAGTTTCATTTCCTTTTTGTTTGATCTAATTTTATTAAGTTTTGAAAGAGTTATGACATTTTTGGTGAGAGCAGGTCTGTGATAAAACTAGGGTTTCCAGCAAGCATTAAGAAAACTATATCTTTGTATTACACCATCCAAAAAGGATCAAACTTGGTGAGAGTCTTCTTTACATTGATGCACAAGGTTCCTACAAAGGGATTTGAATTATTTTATCATTTGGGAGAGATATGGAGGTTTTTTGTGTGTCTTTTCATAGTAAATATTGTCATAACCCTTGGTGAAATGAGGGTTTAACAAAATAATACATTGTTGAGTTGTTTGATGTAATGATCATTTGTATGCCATCAATACGAATGGTGAGTAGGACAATAAGTTGAAAGTTTTTTGATTGAAGAATTGTTTGAAACTGATTTATTTGTGATGGTAGAATGTTTTGAACCCCGACTCTGCATCAATTGGTATCAGAGTTAGAAGACTCTGGGAAGGAAGGTTGTGTGTTTGTGTGTTGTCTTTTGAAGGTTGAAGAGAGAACTTGGATTCCAAGAGACTAGGTAGTGAAGAAGAGAGGAAACCTAGGTGAGGTGTCACAAAGATAAGAGGAAGCAAGGTGAAAGAGACTTGCTAAGAGAAAAAGAGAAGAATGGATGTGTTGAAGAAGTACTTGCAGGCTGAGGGTTCACAAAAGAGGAAACAAGAAAGAAAAAAAGAGGAAAAAAAGGAAAAACAAATGGAAATTGACCAAGAGATAAAAGCGCTGAGACAAACTATGGAAAGAATGGAAGAGAGATGGAAGATTGTGATGCAACAATTGCAAAGTTGGCACTTATTAGTTAAGAGGAAGGTTATATGGCCTATTAGAAATATTATTTAGAGGAGAAGAAAAATGGGAGCAGTAAAACCCGATGTGAAGGAACATTTGTTGATAAAGGGAGATGATGAACAAATTAAACAAGCCAAAGTGATGATGGTAGAAGAAGAAGAATGCATGGAGGTCGCAACCATTCCAAAATTTGAACGTTCCAAGACAACAAACTTGAAGAATGATTTGATTTTGGAGGGAGATGATATTGAGTTGGTGTCAAGAGTTGATTTCTTGAAGGTCAAGGATGAATTGATTTTGGAGGATCAAGGTTGGCTTCAAAGGTATGTTGAAATGGTGTTTTCTTCATTATTTTCCAAAGAGGATAATTGTCTTTTAGTTTTTTGTCACATCAAAGGTTAGTGAACCTGATAAAGCAACACTCATAGGGGAAAAATATCAGATAAAAAAGATGGAAAACAAAGGTGAAAATCTTAAGGATGATTT
This sequence comes from Sequoia sempervirens, assembly GCA_007258455.2. Lineage (NCBI taxonomy): Eukaryota > Viridiplantae > Streptophyta > Pinopsida > Cupressales > Cupressaceae > Sequoia > Sequoia sempervirens. The sequence continues at coordinate 59,149 of VDFB02059582.1, read as the reverse complement.
GCTAAGGAAGGTGGATGAGTTTAAGCATGCATTTGATGGGAAGGAGGATGGAATACACTATTTTATTGTTGTGATTGTAGCTTTAAGAAAGGGTAAACCTAGATTCAAGGTGAAGCAGATTGTTGATGCAGGTTCTCATGCATTTGCAGGTCCTCACTCAAGGGACTTGAGTTTCTTTTTGGTCAGGAGTATAGTGCAGGAGCACCTAATGGATTTTATGCTTCCATGAGGCCAATTTGTGAAGTTTGAATTACTTAGGTGATCTAAGCTTGTAATAAGGTCATTTAGACCATTTTGAACATGTTTGAGTCTATTTTAGGTCCTGGGAGTTCTTGGTTGGGTCATTTTGCAATTATGGTTAAAATTTGTCATTGAAAAGTTGCAAAAATGCAAGAGTGGGAATATGAAGAGTCAAGATCATGTAGAAGTTGATTAGTTAGTTGGGAAGTTATAAATGGTTTTAATATGATAAATATGCAATTCCAACTTGAATTTGGGGGTTGGAGATGGTTGGAAATTGTGAAGAAGAAGAAATCCTTGTTTTTGTGCATTATTTTTGAATTTTTCTCATGTTGCAGAATGTTCTCTTGGTTTGTATGGATTGTATATTTCATATAATGATCTCAAATTGATTGGAGAAGTTAGTGATGATAATCTACTTTCATCTTCAATTGGTCTCATCAATTTTTATTGCGATTTGTAAAAGTTATGGCATTTTTGGTACATGTTGTCCTGAATGACTGATTTTTCCTGTAACAGTCCGAAAGAAACACATGGTACGGATTGGTACGATACAATAATGGTATAAAACCAATGGGAAATTATGGATAAATGAGTCTAGTTTCATTTACTTTTTGTTTGATCTAATTTCATTAAGTTTTGAAAGAGTTATGACATTTTTGGTGAGAGCAGGTCTGCGATAAAACTAGGGTTTCCAGCAAGCATTAAAAAAATTATATCTTTGTATTACACCATCCAAAAAGGCTGAAACTTGGTGAGAGTCTTCTTTACATTTCTGCACAAGGTTACTACAAATGGATTTGAATTATTTGATCATTTGGGAGAGATATGGAGGTTTTTAATGTCTTTTCATAGTAAATATTATCATAACCCTTGGTAAAATGAGGGTTTAACAAAATAATACATTGTTGAGTTGTTTGATGTAATGATCATTTGTATGCCATCAATATGAATGGTGAGTAGGATAACAATTTGAAAGTTTTGTGATTAAAGAGTTGTTTGAAATTGATCTATTTATGATGGTTGAAGGTTTTGAACTCCGGCTCTACATCAGTGAGGAACTAAAAAAGTTTTGAATAAATGATTGTAGCAAATACATTTGCACTTTTGAGCCTTGCTTGGTGCTTTGTTGCTCAATCAATACTAAATCCTATTCAAATGGTTGTTATGGATAAATGGATACAAACATAAATATTGTAAACAAATTTACAATCTTTTGTCGTGTCACATGTAAAAACATGTGTCCCCATTTCTTGAGAAAGTATGGGTTACTTGATTAGTATCTTGGCAATGGTGCTTGAACTTTTATGGATCCTTGTTGGTCCTTAATGCGCTTTAGGTAAAAGATTATGGACTTGTTGGTAAATAGATTTGTTAGAACAATGTTTTGCCATAATACACCTTGACTCATCCAAAGGGCAATGACAATGTTCACAACAGTGTGATGGATTGTTATTAAGTTTAACAATTCAAAGAGGGGCAAATCCCTCATATGATAAATTTGTATTTTTTAGGGGTATGATTTTTATCAGAAAGCAAAAAAAACACAAGTGAAAATTAAAGAAAATTGAAAAACTTAGAGATACTACATAGCAGGAGCACAAAGTCATATGCATGACATTACCACCATAAGAACTTACTAGAACTTAATAGGTTTGAAATACATATATGTAGCATATATTTCTCTAACATAAGAAAATTATAGGAGAAAATTAAGTAGAAGATCTGAATTGGACAATTTGTATTCTATCATGCAAAGAGAAATAGAATCCACATAATCATAAGAAACTTCTTAAAATATAGTTATAACTTAACATAAAAAGTATCTAATATGTAAGAATCAGTGACCTAAAGTTCATTTGCCTTTTTACTACTCAAATGATTGAGAAACACACAATTTCCACAATGAGTTTGTTACAATACATGTGAAAAATATTTCTCCATGGAAAAAAATTGGCAAAGGGGTAACCTAGAAGAAATACAAGACTAGAAGGTGAAAGAGAAAGGAATGAGAGCTTTCTCTACACCCATATAGTTTTATACAACTCTACAATCAAAGCAATTTCTTGGAAAGATAAATCTTATATAAAATTTATTTATTTTTCTTTTTCTTTTTAACAAAAAATTATTACAATAATTTAATAAAATTTCTATGAAAATAAATACAAAGTATAACTAAAATACTTTGTTGATCCATGTTTATCTTTATACTAGAACTGTTGGAAGCATCTTTGAATTGCAACCTTGACTGTGCAATTGCAACCTTAGCTTTATAACTCTTAAAATTTGCTATTGTTGGAGGCAAAGATTTACCATTAGTGATTGTTAAATTGATTAATCTTATTTTCCATACAAACAATTCATCATTAATCTCATCAACCCTTTTTTGAAGATTTGGAATTCCTTTTTGGAAAGTGGCTAGAATTGAAGATATATTTCTTAGTTTTTCATTGTGTTGCAATCAATATTATCCTTCCTCGATAACTCCTTTGTAATCAAATCATTGAAATTTTTCTTAACAATTACAACATTTGATAGGTTGACTTCATCATCCTCTAAAACATTAGCTTCAAAAACCAAACAAATGGGACTAAGATAAAAAATAATGGATAGAAAATATAGGACTATTTCTTGAATTCATTCAAATACTATTTACAAACCATCAACTTCCATTCCATGCTTCCATAACAAACATGAGACATTCTTATCATGTTTGTTGAATACTTGTTCTGTATTCAAAATATTAACATCAATTTTCATCAACTCTTGAACTTCTTTTATTAACAAAGAGAAGACATCATTTTCCTTCTTTGCAACCTAAGCCTCAACAACAATTTATTTTTCCTTATTTTTCACTTGCTCATATAATTTCATGGCTTCCTCAAAACATACAAGTCCACAAGGAGTTATCTTTTCTACCCAAGTTTTAGTTGCTATCCCATAAGCTTGATACTACTAATTTTATTGATAACCTTTGAGCTTATGCCATCTGAAAATTTGTTGAATGAAGTTGAAGGGAAAGCATCCAACAATTGAGTGGAAGCATCAATGATTTATTTTATGTAGGAAGTTAGGGCCTTTACCTGCTCTTTTGATTGTTCTCTTGCCTCTTTTTCTTTCTCCACTCGTTCATTAAACTAAGAAATTAACATATGAGCATTATGAATATCATCCTCATGAGTGGATGGACCCAAGTCTGCCTTGGTAATATTATAATATGTTTCTAAAGCATGTTCTTTATTCATATCCACAATAGGGTCAACAAGTTCTGCAAATTAATTTCATGTGGAATCAATCATCAAAAGATGTGAGCCACTTGGGAACATTTCCTCTTAGCTACTACTTCATTGAGCTAGGGAGAAAGAGATGACACTACTTGTTTTCAATTTTAAGAGAGGGAAAAGTGGTTCTTGGAATATAATCATTGTTTTTGCTAATTGGCAGTGAAGGTGGAGGACACAAAATAGGAGGTGTTGGTGTATGAGGTGAAGATGGAGAACGAGTTGAAAAAGGAATATGAACTACCTATAGTTCACTAATAAGAACTTGAGAAACACCTTTATATTTTTTGGGGAGGGGCCTTCTTAACCTCTAGATTTTTCCCTAGATTTGGATTTTCACCTTCACATAATCTTGGTAAATCCATTCCCATATTGGGATCTTCGTCATCACCATCACCTGTTGTAACTATTTTTTACCTTATAGAAAATGTGAATGTAACAAATGAGCCAAATGAAGAAGAGGTTGGATTTTGTTTCCTTGTTGCATTGTATTTAGAAGGAGGTCTAGTGTTAGTTTTTTTTAGAAGCTTTTGATTGAATCTATCTCTTTGTCATGAACAAATATTGTGTTCTTTCTCTAATATCAACCATCTCTTTTTCAACCTAATTTATCGGTGGAAGAGGTTGCATTTGAATGGTGGAAATGAAATTAGGGTCAACAAGGTCATAACCATTGTCTTTTACACCCTCAATATCACATTGCATATTATAACTTTTCACTTGCTACATTCTCATTCTCATCTTATCTCTTTTTTTGACCTTCCATTCATATGCACAATCTTCATAGAAATCTTCCACATGGGGAATATTATTATATGGAAGATATAAATTATTCTTGACATAGTTCTTATTGTCAAAAGACATCATGGATACACAAAAATACATTCTTATTTTGGTCAATAACCTTTCCACATTCTATGCATCAAACTAAGAGTCATAGGTATAATAAGATAGTGTTAAGGGGGAAGAATATATTACCTTCTTTCTATTTTTACATTTCTATGTTACTAGTGCCATTTGCATGCATTCTTCAACATGATGAAGAAATCATTCACATACCTAGGAGATTTGTATGGAGCACCTTCAAATTCCCCAATTATGAGATATGTAAATTTGGGATATTGAATAAAGAAGTTGGCATATTGGGTTTTGAACTCTGATGTTTGAAGTGAGAGTTTGAGTCCCGTGTTTCTTTCCATTTCCCTCACAATGAGCATGCTAAGGCATCATTGACCCTTTTGTATTCTCCATTTCCAACCTCATATTGATGTTGAGGATAGAAGTCATAAATTTGCATGGTATTATCATACTCCTTGTGTTTGTAGACCATGCCATATCCTCATTAACAATAACATCAAATAAGAAGAGATATAGAAATATCGGTTTCTTTGAAAATTAACCAATTGATGATGTAAATGAACACTTATGTTTTTTTCCCAATCAATATATTGTGACTCTTAACCAATTGCTAGGATAAACTGACACATCCTGTACTAAAAAAACATTGGTATCCTTGTTACCTACAACTCTATTCAACAAAGTTATTATATCAAAGACACCTTCCACAAAATGTTCTCTTTGCAATCATTTGGGAAGTCATGATTTTCCTCTCTTTGGTGCTTTCAACTAGTGTTTTGCAATATTATTTGGGTATGTGCTCTTTTTACCTTTAGAGATATTGGCTACTAGTTTCCACACACCTTAGCAAATTAGTCTCTCAGAGGCAATCTAAAAATAATGTTAATATTTTGAACATCTATTAGGCAATAGCTTAGTCATGAATGACTCACTTCCTGAGTGTTTGGTTTGTAATTTTTAACACATGCCACTACCAAATCTACACATTGAAAAATAGTTGGGAAACCCTCAACATAAGCTAACCTACTTATAAAAATTGCTTCAAACATTAGTGTTCGAGGATTTTTTAGAATTTTCTTAGAAATATTCCATATTAATATGCCCAAGTTGATTATCTCCTACTTGAGCCAACAAATTATGAATGATAGAGGAGTACTCAAAACCCTAGTACTTGTGCTTCATTTTGGGAGGTTTAGAAATTAACTAGAGGCAATGAGCTAGGGTTTCAAGAAAATTTTGATGCACAAAACAAAGGAACATTTCGTTTAAGTGTGGGTAATATTGCTAGTACTTGTAATTCATGGAGTAGGAAAATAATAGGAAATACATAGAAAATTGCAGCATATGAGCTTGAAAATCTAGCAATTCACCACCTCAAATATTACTATGAGAAGAAATCATTAAAACTTTCCTCTCAACACCAATTTGGAGTAGTGGTGACAAAGTACAATGGATAATAACAATAGTTAGTCATGAAAACAATCCTTCACAATTTGAAAATTACATACAACAAATGAATGCACAATCCCTATTTATACTCAAAAATTCAAAATTTTCACACTTTTAAAGAGCTCTAGAACTTTATCGGCTTCTTCCAAGGTTCACAAACTTTGCAAATATGAACTTTGAAACATTTGAAGTTTTTCACCACTCTCCAGCTTTTTCACTCTTTTACAAATTTTGCTAACTTTGTGACAATAAGAACTTTCAACATTTGCAAAAATAAAACTTTTAGCAAATCACAAAGTTAGCAAACTCATGAAGTTTACAAAAAGAACTTTGTGAAAAGTGAAATTAAAAGGTTCATAATATCACAACTTTGTAATGGAAAGAACTTACCAACCTTTCAAAAGGTTCGTGATATCATGAAATTTGTGCCAAAGAGAACCAAACATAATTTCACAAAGTTAGCAAACTTTAGAACTTTTCCACAAAGTATTGGAAAACCTTGAAACTGCTAAAGAGGAAAGAAAAAACTTTGACATTTTTCACTTTTGAGACTTCCTTTTCCATTGAGATATCCAACTTTCTTGTTTACACATGACATCATAGAGACCAAAACTTTGGAGAATAAGGCAAAAATTTGTGGTATCAAGACTTCATGCACATCTCATAATATTTGATCACATCACATTTCTTACAAAAACTTTGTATTGAAAATTCTGACTTGTTGATAGTCTTCTATTTTGCTCATTTTGTAAAAAATCAAGAGGAAATTTTTGTTAAAAGAACAATCTTTCTTATTTTTTTACACCTTTGGGGTAAGATAGCTTTATGGAAAAGGTAGGTATTGAGAGCTCTGATCAGAGCTACCTTAGGTTCGTAGCTAATTAATAATAATATGATGTTTTTTTGAGAAAACATAATTTTAAATATGAACTCTTGTAGAAACAATATCTATCTAAAATTCCTTGGAATTATGAATATAAGAAGTCTTAAAATAAACTTTTTAATATAATGTAAAACTACACAAAATTTTGTCTCCCTAATATTCAAACTATTATAACTTACAAGAGTTTGAGTGACTATTCAAGACAAAACATGGTCATCAATATATTCCTTTTTGACTCTTCCTAACATAGAGAATTATCTAGACCAGTTAAATCTAAACCTTGAAAAAGAGAAGTATAGAGATATAATTAATTTGTCGATTCAATGGAGTGAAGCTAATTTAATGGAATGTCCCATAGGTGAAACAATAGAAACTTTCAAGATTATATAATTCATAAAGGGTTTTTAAGATGTTCCTCCAATTGAGCAAGAATATGAAATGTGTATACACGAAGAACCTAGGGTTGTTTCTTTGAAAAAGGTTAAAGGTTTCTTATGCAAAATTATGGCATTTTATGATGTCCTAGCATAGATGAAGTTGTAAGCCTCCAACATTGAAATTTGAAATAATGATCATTGAAGCCTTGGCTAAATTGATAGAAACTGCCTAGGAGACAAAAATGGAAACAAACAAACCTATGGCCAAATTTGTTAGCTTGGATCTCAAGAATGTTTCGTTGAAGGAAACCCAACTATATGAGTGCAACTAATGAACATAGTAGAAAGACTACAAGTGTTCACTGTTTTGTTGTGGTTGATGCCATAAACCAAATCATCAAAGGTGAGATTGCAACTTCTATAATAAAAAGCAAAACACGTGAGGTTGGGGGTTGAAGAATCCACAAGGTAACCTCAATATTGCTTCCTAATAAAATATGAAAATTAATTCAATAGAGAGAAAGTATAAACTTCTGAACAAATACCTTTCCAAAGAAAGGAAGGGAATGAGAAAGACAAACAAATTCAAATGGAAATAAAGGATTCTTTTGGAATGGGTTGGGGGAAAGACGAAGAAAACACAAACCTAGATATGATAACTTTGAGATGATGGCCATGCATGAGGTCTATGATAAAAGAAATCTCCAAACCCAAGAGAACAATGCTAAAATTCTTGAAAAAATGGATAAGCTATGGTTGCACGATAATCTCAATCGAGGGGCATTTTGGGACTAGCATTGCTTTGGAATTTTCATCAATCCTAGAACAATAGAATTAGATGTTAGTTAATATATAGGGATTCTAATATGTTCAAACAATCAAGGTAAATATATACATGCCTAATATATCCATTCCAAAAACTCAAGTTTGGAATTGGGACAACCATTGACCACCCTCTGCACATATTACCTATAAATGGCCCAACATACCTGAATGTAGTTAAAGAGGGGAACTTGCTATTCCATATACCAAAATTTATTCTCACCAAACATCCCCCTTTTGTTACACTATTAGAAAAGGTTGTCTAAGCCGCTTCATTGATTTGTGGATCCATGTCCATTTTTTTCCTACAATATATTCGGGTTGATGTCGTTAACAAATTATGTAATGTACATTAGTTAAAATCTAATTTCCATTCAATATTGTATACTAGAATTCCTAAATATTGAGCTCACTATACACGATAGCCTTTTCAAGTGATGAGACTGTTGAAGACTTGGTGAAGTCCATCTATTATTTGCATTAGTACTTTTTGCAATAGTTTCTACATATTGATATCATGCATTCTCACAACTTATGCACCAAAGTGATCATAGGAAATATATCAATGACTTATATGTCACAACTTTGTACTAGGTTTGTGCTCTCATATAACAATGACTTGGGTGAGCATTGTCAGATTTGACATCAATCCCTTCACTGTGATGAATGATAGCAATTGTGGTTTCACCATTTCTAGTCTAGACAATGATACTTGATAATCTCTAGTTTACTACAACATTTTCTTGTTGCTTGTTGGGGTTCCTATTGATTTTTGATATTATCTTCCTAAAACTTTAGGTATTGTAAGCTATTGTAATCTTAAGTCCCATTGATCTACTTTTTGTCATCTGTGGATGTTATTTTTTTCTTTTTCTTTTTCCTTATGAATACTATTTCATATGGAATCAACTATTATAAAGCACTATTGTAAGAATAAGAATTCAAACGTGATATTACATGTAGGTGGTCTCCTTGAATTGATGTGTTTAGTTTCTTGTATAGTTATGATTTTATCAACTATATTAGATTCCTTAGCTACTTTCTTTCTTCTATTGTGTTGGGATTGAAACTTTCATCTTTTTCTAACATTTTTTTTGGCCTTTGGTGGATGCTATTTCCTCCTCTAATGCTACTTATCAAAAATAGGAGTCAAAATTTTAAATAACTCAACTCAAGCCTCTAGGGAGTAGCTTCTATAATTTTACAACAATATACAACAAATATGGTGGTACAACTCTATTTTTTAATCAAATTATCCAATGGTTGCCATCAAATAGATTGGAATGTAGTGAACATTTGCGTTTGAAGGTTGAAGGAGGAATTTGATATATGATTTCACAAATTATACCCAACTCCCAAAATGATTGGCATCCGGAACTGAATTATAGGGAATTGCCTTCTCCAATTGTAATGCCCTTTCAAAGATCCATTTTGCAAGGTGGTCTCTAGTTTATGAATAGAGTGGGTATTTTTCTATCCACAAGAGGAACTTCACAATTTATTTCCAATTCAGATGAATTCCATTCTCTTCCAAGAGATTTCTCTCTAAGAAGGATTGGTTGATCTTGGAAAACCACTTCCACATAAAACAAAGCTTGTTTTTGCTGAGACATAGTGTGAACAACTAATTTTCCCTTGTTGAGAATCTTCTTGTCCTCTTTTTAGACCTTGACCCTCCACTATTAGTTTCACCAAGGGAAATATACTAGAGCATATATGATCCGTAATGAATCATACATAAAACATAGTTTAATGAAGATATCACTTTTAGAGAACAACAAAACATACTTAAGAAATTTGGCGGGTAATTTGATGGAGGAACATCTTGGGAATTCAATAGATGACATCAAGAAAAAATAATTCTATTTATTTGTGTTTGAAAATAAGGAGCTTAGGTTAGTATTTTGTGAAAAATCTCAAGGATTTCATTGCTAAGCGTTTTAAATTTTATTTCTTATGACAATGTGTAAAGGAATCTATAATGGGTTATGGAACCTATTTCAATGTGGGGGTTACATATGACAACAATGAAAATGTGTAAAGGCATCTATAGTGTGTTATAAATGAGGAGTTACATGTATGAAGTATCTTTGTATTTTTAAAATCAACCTTAGAATTTGGAGCTCCACATTTGCATGTTGATGTACATGTTGGAGAGAGCATCCCACTTGGTTATTTTTATCCAATGGATGAAATTCTCTTTGGTGGAGAGGGATTACACTTTTCTCATGAATGAAATTTCAAATTTTGGTTCCGATTGGAAAGGAAAATTACAAGAATGCTTGGAAATCAAAGGAGAGTCAACCTCAATAGAAGGGGATTGGTAGGTGACCAAAACAAGAGTGGTGTTATTTGTTTGCAAGTTTCTAGGAAGGGTTATTTTATAATGTTGTATTTACAAGGGGAAATTGTGTCAAATTTCCTCATATTCTTGGATGCATTTTGTTGGGTAGGTAATTGGAGTTCGTAGGGAAAATATTTGTATTGGATTAAGTTATTTGGTTGAGCAAAGACTTGTAATATCTTCATGATGTTTGGAAATATTAGATGAGGGTTTTGTTGTAATCGTTAGAGGATTTTGTTAGTTTTTTTTGTGATATCCATGCATATATTTTTATCTTCTGTTAAATAAAATCATATCAATTTCCATGTCTTAAATTGGCTTGTTGAAACTCTTATGAATGTGTTTGGGTTTTGGATGCAAGGACAAGTTTATAATTTATTTTTTCCCTAATTTTGAATGCATCAAAAATTTTGATGGTAAAGGATGGAATTGTGTTGGTGCATTCAAATTTGCAATTGTGAAAGTTACCTAGGTCAAATTTGTGAATGCAAAAGTCACCCTCAACTATGAAATGAAAAGACAACCTTCCAACTTCTAGCTTCAAAAGGGATTTTCTAGAGATTGAGAAAATTCTCTAATTTGAGCAACAATTATAAAAGAATTAAGAAAGTACATTTTAGATGTAGAATAATGGAGGGAAGTTGTAGGTTTAAAATAATATTTTGAAAATTTTAATTTGTGCATAGAAGCATAAACAAACAAGTGGTTTATGCAACTAATGGAGCAAGGGATAGATCGCAACTATATCATAATGTTTATTGAATGGATAAAGGGGAAAATTCCATATCCTTTAAAATAATTCCTTGTACTTGCTAATTTGATAATACATTATGATATTAGTGCAATTCCCACAAAGTTGGTTTTTCTCCCTTTAGAGGGTTTCTAGGGTAAATATGGTGTTCACTTTCATTCCCCCCATCTTTTCTTCGCCTCTTGAATATAAGTTACTTTATAATTTCTTGATTTCTACAAGAAAAAAATTGATAAATTAAATATCAATATTAGAGAAGTTACATTTTTTTTTTTGTGGATTTTTAGGGGCATGCCATGACCAAATTGTAGTATGTTTTCTTTCATGGAAATGTATTCATTGTATCATGCGATTTTGTATAGATTGTGTGTATAAATTAGGGAGGAACCATGTAGTCTATCCTAACCAATAGTAGCCATTATAGGATGCTTGGAGCATCACAAGAGTTGTAGTTGTTGGAATTTTAACACAAAGTTAATACACATTGATCTCACAAATTGGAGGGAGAGGGCAATGGGAAATTTTCTTATATTCAAAATGTGTTTGTGGGAGACCAAATGATTCTTTGAGAAGGGAGGTGTGATCCATTATGGATTGCAAATTGCAAATAAAATAATTTAATTAAGGAACCACTTTCAAAGAGCAACAACATATAATTTAGAGTTTGCAGGGAAATTTTGATAGTAAAGGATATATATTTTCCAATGGGCTTGAATCTATGATTATGGATGTGACTCAGGTTATATTGGAAAGTGTAGAAGAGACCTTTGATTGTGCAAAAAAAATATGAAACAAAAAATGATTTTTTAGGTTCCAACTTCCCATGGTATTCTTGTAGAGCTAGGGAGAATACTCTAGCAAGAGTAACAATTCTGAAAGTGTGTTTTAGATGGAGGAAAATAAAGTGAAGTAAAATTTGTACTTAGAATTCTAGAATTATAATTTGTGCATGGAAGCATAGGAAAAAAAGTGTTTCATGCAACTAAAGGAGCAAGGGGTAGATTGCATCCATAGCCACAATATTTATTGAATGAAGCAAGGGGTGAATCACATTGACATCATTCAAAATAATTCCTTGTACTTACCAATTTGACAATATATTTTGGTATTAGTGTAATTGCCACTACCAAATTTGAGTTTTATCTCTTTAGAGGGTTTCTAGGGTAAATATGGTGTTCACTTTCATTCTCTCCATATTTTCTCCCCCTCTTGACTATCACTTATTTTTTAATTCTTTAATTTTTACAAGCATAAATTTAATAATTTACAAATCAATTTGGTATTGAGTAGTGATCTTTTTATGTATTTGTAGGGGCACATACAACACAATGGCCAAGACATAGATTGTTTTCTTTCCAGATAATATATTCATTATAAATGTTATTTTGTACTTGTGTGTACATGTAGCAATTAGGGAGGAACCTTTTAATTTTTCCTAACCCATATCAACCATTGTAGGATGCTTGGAACATCACAAGAGCTGTACCTATCAGAGTTTCAACACAAAATACACAATCCTCTCACAAATTAGTAGGGGAGGATGCAAGTGGGAATTTTATTATATCTCAAATGTAAGCTTTTGTGGGACTAAAAGCTCCTTGGAGAAGGGAGGTGTGAACCATAATAGATTGTGAATAAAATAAAGTTTAATGAAGGAATCACTTTCATAGAGCAACAAAACACAATTTAAAAATATGTAGGGAATTTTTGATGTAATAGACATATTTGTAATAATGAGTTTGAATCTAAGATTATGGATGTGACTCGAGTTAGATTGCAAGGTGAAAGTGGCCTTTTATTGTGCAAAAAAAGAAATGAAAAGATGAATTTTCATCTTCCATCTTATAAGGGGATTCTTCTAGCTTTAGGGAGAATACTCTAGAATGAGTAGCAATGATGAACATGTTTTTGTTAGATACATAGGACAATTGAGAGGGAGGGGGGTGAATCAATTGTACATTAAAACATTCAATCCCTTATTATATTTCAAACCCTTATCAAACTTTAAACCCTCATTAAGCATTAGCAGAATGCAAACATGTGAAACAACAATGCAAACACAACCATACACAATAGAACACTAGATTTATATGGAAAACCCTAAGTAGGGAAAAACCACAGTGAGGATTAACTCACATATATATGAATAGCAGCACCAAATACAATAGGTTCGCTACCAAAGGGCTCATTGCCTAGAAAAGAAGAAAGGCTCACTGTCTAGAAAAAATAAACAAAGAAGAAGATTGCTACAAAGAGATTCACTATCTCAAGGCAATAAGAGAAATCCACCACAACAACTTTGCACCATCCGTAACCTTTGGTTCACTGCCTCCATCAACTTTAGGCACACTGAAAATGTACACCTTCTGCTCACTACATCCAGAGTCATAAGCATTTAGGCTCACACTCAGATTACCACACTCAATCAAATTCGCATCTCTTACACTCTCACACTTGCCACACTCATCTCCAAAAATTCATCTTATATTTATACCATCCATGACCTAAACAATCTCAAATAGGTCGATCTCAATAAAATGTATTCAACTCAAACACGCAACACCAAAATAGGTCAGCACCAATCACCTCTGTAGTGGAAAGAAGTGAACGTAGACCACACTATGGGTTAACTAGGACCCAAATATACATCAACAAGCTTTGTCATGCTTCCACAAACAACAAACAACCTCTACAATCAATGTTAGCATGTTAGGCAGGCCAAACCTGCACTAACACTAACAAACGACCACATGCATGCCTCTCTAGGTCCAAAAAAATATGTGGACCACATAGAAACATCACACAACATCCAAGAATATTCAAACGCCAACATACTACTTTGCAACACTATCACAACCACCTGAAACAAAGAATACCTTCATCTTGTGCATCATGATGCACTACTACTAAACTCTAACACAAGAGCTAGACTTATGGAGTAACTCAACACTAGAAACTCCAAGGGAAAGTAGATACAACCAATATAAGCACATTACCAAATCCACAAACAAAGAACCTTCAATGCAAAGAAATGCAAAGCAATCTCATTTCTTGCAGACAACCTTCTTCATAGGAAAACACACTATCAAACACATCTTCTACTGTCGCACGTTCTAGAACTTGAAACTCTAGATATAAATCCTCTGAACACCTCTGATCATCATGTACAAACCGCACAGGCACATCTTGAACCATGAAGAAATGTGGAGCACAACATTGAACACACATCTATCACACTACACATTCTTTTATTCAATTTTTCTTAAAATCACTTGGAAGCCAAGTGAACCAATTGCATCAACAACACTGCAAACACCTCCTCAACACATCTACAACATCTGCAAAACACTTCACCTCATGACTACACTAGAGGTTGACATCAAGCCATAATACATATGACAACATACTTCAACAACCGACAATCTCCATACTTAGAGGTTGACATCAATGTGACATCAAACCACAACACATCCATACTTGAAATTGATGACAACACAACCAATGATCTCCAACCATCATACTGGAGGTTGACATCAATGACAATGCCAACAAAATTCCAATAGTTTTAGATGGAGGAAAATGGAAGGAAGTTATAAATTTTGTAAACAAAGTTCTAAAATTATAATATGTGCATGTAAGCATAGACAAACAAGTGTTTTTATGCAACCATTGGAGAAAGGAGTAGATTGCATACATAACCATAATATTTATTGAATGAAGCAAGGGGTAGATTACGTACATAGCCATAATGTTTATTGAATGGAGCAAGGGAGAAATTGTATTCATATCCTTCAAAATAATTCATTGTACTTGTCAATTTGACAATAAATTTTGGTATTAGGGAATTTGCCACTATTAAAGCTATTTTGTTGTCTTCAAAGGGATTTTGGGGTAAATATAGTGTTCACGTTCATTCTCTCCATCTTTTCTACCCCTCTTGATTGTCATTTAATTTATAATTCCTTGATTTATACAAGCATAAATTTGAGAAATTATTGATCAATTTGGTATTAGAGTAGTTTCTAGTTTTTTTTTGTGAATTTTTAAGGGAATGTACAACACCATGGACAACTTGTAACATGTTTTATTTCATGACAATGCATTCATTGTAATATGTAAATTTGTACTTGTGCGTAGAAAATAGGGAGGGACCTTGTAATTTTTCCTAGCCTATATCACCCATTATTGGATTCATGGAGCATCACAAAAGTTGTAGCTATTAGAGTTTCAACACAATGTTGATACACAATGATCTCTAAAATTAGAGGGGAGGACTAGGGGGAATTTTTTAATACCCATTTGTAATTTTTGTGGGACCAAAAGATCCTTTGAGAAGGGAGGTGTGATTCATATTAGATTGTTAATAGATATAGTTTAATAGAGGGATCACTTCTAGAAAACACAATTTATAAATCTTTAGGGAATTTTTCATTGTAAAGAATAGGTTTGTCCTAGTAGGTTGGAATTTGTGATTGTGGATGTGAGTTGAGTCAGATTTGCAATTGCGTAAGTGACCTTTGACTATGCAAAAAAGAAAATGAAATGAAAACATGAATTTTTATAATTCAACTACCAAGGGGATTCTTTTGGAGCTAGGGAGAATACTCCAACATGAGCAAAAATCACGAAAGTATGTGTTAGATGGAGGAAAATGGAGGGAAGTATAAATTTTGTAAGTAGAATTCAAAATTTGTCCATAGAAGCATAGGCAAACAAGTGTTTTATGTAGCCAATTGAATAGGGAGTAGATTGCATCCATTGCACTAGTGTTTATTAAATGGAGCAAGGGATGGATTGCAATCATATGCTTCAACATAATTCCTTGTAATTTGATAACACATTATGTTAGTAATACAATTTCCATTACCAAAATTAATATTTCTTAATTTATAATTAAATAACATAATACATATTTTTTAAGTCCTGGATTTTTTATAAACATAAATTTAAAAAAATATAGATCGATATATACAACTTCTCTAAGACCAATATTTTCCCCTCAAACTAATACTTAAACTTTTATTTTTATTCTTTTAATGAAAAACTCTTTCCTTAAGCATTTTATGGATGCACATTATTTCATACTTATATTCTCCTCTACCCTTACTATTTAGAACTATCAAATAATGGAAACAAAAATTGGACAACCTAAAATTTAGAAAAACTATAAATTTTCTCTCTTCATTGGTCCACTCTAGTAAAATAGAGTAGAGACATGTCTCCTGAACAAGAGTACCCCCTGTCAAAATAAATTGAAAAAAATGTCTAGTAGGTAACAAACTTCATTGCCTTAGAACATGGTAAGTTAAACAAGAAAAAGAAGGTAGTTAACTCTATAATTTCAGTACCTTGGACAAACATTTAACGCATGGTCAATTCACTCTAATAAGCCTTTAAACATTATCAAGCTCACTAATGCGCATGAGTTTTTTTGAATTACATGGGGACTACGCTCTTTTTTTAGGTGGTGTTTCTTTGAATCAAAATTAAAAAGGCTTCCTTTTCTCTCATTTTCTTGTGTTTATTAATGCTCCCACACTTAGTGTGGAGGTTTAGATTGGAGAGGACGGGATCTTGCTTGTTTCCTATGAGCTGTACAGGGGAAGATTTTCCCATTCTACTTGCACTCTATTAGTCGATGATGCATTCTAATGTCTGGATAGATAGTATGATCTCTTTAGACTTGAGAACTCTTTCATTAGGAAGTTCTTTGGAACCAAAACAAATATTGATGTGTTTGAACCTTGGAATAAGAGAAAATGGTACTACCAAGGTCAGTGTGTCATCTTCCCTTTGTGGAATAGATTTTTTCTCATCTCCTTTCTTAATCATGATGATCATACTAGGATCATTTCTAGTGGACCTTGGTATTCTATGAAAAATTGGGTTTTTCTCAAATAATGGAATTTAGGTTTTGATGAAGGTTCCAATCTAGGTTATGAAGGACTTTGTCAACTCATTTGAGTAGTTTATTTTTCTTGATTAGGTGACCAAGACTAGGAAGCACTTTGTGTTTGTTAGATTTTGTGTGAATGTGGATGTTGATTTGGTGCTTCCTTAGTCTATCACTCTTTCTTGAAAACTTGGTGTCTAGGATCAATAGATTTCTTTTGAAGATTCTTTGCTAATATATTATAAATGCCACATAGTACGTCAATCAATGACTAATTGCACAACTATTTAGAAGACCCAATATGATGGAGATTGGTTGGTGTCTTCACACACTCATGTGGAGAAACCTTTGGTTTGTAGAGTTGATGGGATTATCCCTTATAAGACTAAGTCTCTTTTAAAGAACTCAATCCAGGTAGTGTGGGGATGGATGAAAAAACAAAATGAATATTGATTGAGGAAGCGAGATAGGGTAATTTCCCTTTGTTCGTCTTTGATTTGAGTTTGGAATTTGAGATAATATACAAGAAGAATATTATTGTTGAGATGGTGTATAACATTGATGATAGGGACCAATGCTCACTCATGCACTTTAGCTTTAAGCAACATTGAGAATGTTGGTCTTTGTTTCTTCTTGGGGAATTAATCCTTGGTTTCATGTTTTTTATCCCTTGTGATTTGATACAATTTTGTGTTGGTTTACAACTTGCATGTTGTTTCCTCTTTTTTTGATGTGATTGCTAATGGTTTGTTGACTCAATAATTTTGTTTGTAAGACATTTGGGGTCATTTCAAAACCCTTCTTTCCGATTCATAACTCCAATCAAAAGAATTGCCTATAAACAAAAGGAAAAATTAAAAAAGGAAAGATTAATATATTACCTTTGTAGGAAACTCTATTTTCTTCACAACATTCTTTGTTGTATTTCAAGAAGTTTCTCTTGATATGAGTTTCAAAAGATCTATACACAACTTCTACTTATTTGCCTCTTGATCATCAATTATGAGATTTGATTTCATCATGATTGATTTATTAATACCTTATTGGAGCCCCAAATTTACTCTAGGTACTCTTGGTTCAAAAGAAAAACACACTAACATTAATTTTTTTAATAGATAAAAATATCTAACAAAGATGTCAAAATTATAGATTAATTCATTCAAACAATCTTGAAGGTGGATGACTTGGGAATAAGCATCACTTTATTCATGGAGAATTCTCTCTAATATTTGAGTCTAACACTCATATCCTACTATTTGAATGTTTATAAACAAAGATTTTAATTGAACATCTATAATACCATACCTTTATCCATTTATTATATTATTGACCATTATTTTTTTATTAAAGATCTTATAAAAGCCAATGCTCTAGAACCCAAAACCTCTATGAAGCCAATGGCTCTAGTATGATAAAATATTTCAAGATAAATTAGAAGAGGTTCTAAATTATATACTTCAAGGATAAGTACTTTGTTAATGTGAAGTCAATAAAACCACTTTAAATTCTTATTTTTAATATTAAAAAAATTGTCAAACAAATCAAGAATAGTAAAAATGTTAATTGACTTTCCAATACCAAATTTAGGAATTTCAACTGGAGCACCTTCTTGACAAACTTGTAATGTGTTAAAAAAATTACCATGGACTTTTGATTAATGTTATACACATTGAAAGTATAGGAGGAGGTCTATTGAATTTGAATGAGCTTGACTCGTGCTTTAGAAAATGGGTTGGAAACTCCTCTTTAATCCATAAAGGGAGCTATACTACATTTATATATGGTTAGTTTTTCACTACTACATTGGATAGAATCAAGCCTATAGGTTTGAGCTTTTTTTGCCTTCATTTTTGGAAGTTTCTCCTACCACTACACTATAGAATTGTGGATGAGAATTGTATAAAATATTAGAGTGGGAATTAGTTCTTATATTTGTTAAATTCTATTAAAGTTACTCTATATTGAATTAAATATTATGTATTTAGTGTTATTCTAAAGTACTTGGTACGGTACCAAAAAGTTACCATGATTTATCTAGCCCTAATATAGTCAATTTATTTTAGCTCAATAAATAACTATGGATTATATTTCAACCAAAGGAAATTCCATTATGAAATTTCCTTGTTGGATACGTGTATAATCAATAAATCTAATTATGTAGAAGTTAACTTTTTTGCTCTATAAATTTGAGCTTTTGCTCTTATGACAATCCAAACATCTATTTATATCTTAAAATGCTTTATTTGTCAAAAGCAACCCCAAAAGAATAATCTATAATAGCAAAAATAAATGGGATTCTTTGTAGTGACATTAGGAACACCTATCAAAAGATCTATTTGATAAGGAATTTTTAGCAATCCAAATAGGAGTTATAAATTTGTATTTTCTTTTGAAGTGGGATAGAGAGGAGGGATAAAAGGAGAGAGGAAGAAGGAGAAGAGGAAGAGGGTTGGGGGAAAGAGAGGGAAAAGAAAGAAAGAAACACAAATGAAAGATGATTGTTGTATGCTATCCCTTATTACCTAATGATGTGGATCAATTAAGTCATGCACTACTACTTGATGGTTTGGGTCATCCTTTATCAAGCAACCATTGGAAAAAATATTTTACATTTAAGTGTCAATTAGGGATGTGTTTCTTGAGATGATGTCAATACTATATGTGTAACTGAAAAAGTTCTAGGGGCTTCTATAAAGGTGAGTCTAATAATCAATTTTATTGAACTAAAGGGGAACCTATTTTAAGAAAACATACATAATCTTGTTTTCCTAAATAGAAATTGTTGCTACAAGTTATTGCTACAAGTATTTTATCTACTAATTAACAAATGTTGATCAACTATAGATATAAGTAATAAATTTTATCAATTGTCAATCTAATGCAGAATGAGAAAACACTAATTACTAATCTTAACAATAGAGTAGTAGCATACCTCAAGTGGGCCCCTGCTTGGGTATCATCACTCTCTGCATAAAATGATTGTCTACTCAATTCTTCATGCACAATTTGATTCAGTAATTTAGATAAGAGATTTTTACTTTCTTGCTATTCAAAAGAGAATACAATTGTTGAAGGAAAAATTATGGTTACTTTAGTCTACAATGTTATGAAATATATAATAAAATTAACTCTAAATAGCTAGGACTCTAGATACTACTTGTCAACTCATTCTTTCAAAGTAGGAAAATGATGATTATGTAGTAAATACATGAAAAAAATATTCATAAATAAAGTCCTAATTTTATTATACTATCAAATATTAATTTGGTTTCATAGACATGCATGAAAAATGGTAAAGGTTTTGGTAACAAGAAATTTTTTTTGCAACCTCATAGCAAAGTCCCCCATTAGCTGGCATAACATCTTAAATGTCCAAATGGTTTGTGGTTAACTCAGCTTCAAGTGTCCCTCCCATTGCTACAGGTTCACAATATTTCAGTTGTGGGTCATTGACTCTTGTAGTTGTAGGTCAACAATGGTCCATTGATTTTGGTTTACTCCTTCCTTTTTCCTGCATATTGAATTAGTTTATACACAAGAAACTTATTCATCATAATCGACATAATTTATGATAAAATTTCATCACATTTCATCAGTAATCACATACATATGCAAATATTTATCAACTTATCAATAATTACTTCTAATTATTTTTAGTTAATCATAGAGTCTTTGGAAATGTTATGAAAGTATTGACAAAATAAAGGAAATAACCCTAATTAATGCAACAATTCTATGAACCATCACTCCTCCATCTTAATTCTTATTTTCCCTCAAACATGGGATGGTATTTAGTTTCTCATCAGTTCTAGCTCTTGGAATTCTATTGGTGATGCACTCCCTATTCCCTACATAAAGTAGAATTGATGATAACCTTGATTGTATTCAGAAAAACAACAAAACTCTAAGATAGAATTAAGCAATGATTCCTCAATTCAAACAAAGTCACATAATTATACTCCAAACAAAGAGACTGATCCTTAGAAAAGGTAACAACGTATAGAAATTATTTCCTTATCCAAATGATAGCATATAAACTTCATAGGTACCAAGGGCTTACAAACACTAGTGAGAGAAGAATAAAGAACAATGTATTTAATTTGATGCCAAAATATGAGTACATTGACTAAGGGAATCAACATTTATTTCTTGCCCATTCACAACCCTCAGTTAGACAAGACTGAGTTGTTCCTTCCTCTAGTCATGCTTCACCTCATATTAGTCCCTGCTTCTTATTACTCCTCTTTCTTAGCTTCTTGTTGGCATCTCTTTCTTGTTGAAGCCAATCAGGCTACCTCCCATACGATGCCTTTTTTATCACTAAAACAAAAAGAAACAGTTTCCTTTTCTTCTCCCCGTTGATCCTTCTTACTGGCTAAGAACCCCACACAAGGAGTGGCAATCGCTCTCCTCTTACTGGCAAGAAGCTCTCCCCAAATAGGGGTGGTCAGTTCCTTCCAAACAAAAGAGTTATTATTGCCAATCTTCTTTGCACAGATTGAGCCTTCCCATTGCTTCTCATTTTTTCTTCCTCTGTTCCATAAACAGTTTCACTCTCCCCCAAAATTCAGAATCAGCTCCCTCTTGGACAATTTCACCAACACATACGTGTGCCAACGACTCTGCCTATCTCTCATTTTCATTGTAACTGCATTACCATCTGGGCACCAACAAGGTAGGAAGAACAAGTTTCTTGACTCCACATAGAGTATGCCACCTGTCATCGGGAAACCAAGAAAACAAAAAAAAGCAATAACCAAAAACCAAAATGTGCAACTCCAAAATTAGGCGATGCCCATGCATCAGGCTCCCCAGGGGAGTTATTTGTGAGCGTAGCTCACAAAGGGAGTTGGGTAGTAGGACTACCCTTCCAAGTTCTCAACACTTACAACATATCCCTACATGCTGAGAGACAACAACTTGTCCCATTACTTCTTCCTTTTCTTCTAGCATATGGCTGGAATAGCTCTTCCATTACACCTTGAAAGATGTCCACCACACATTGAACTTGGCTTCCTGTTTCCACACCCCATCTCATCACCTTCAACATATTTCATCCACTCTCCAAATAGCCTCTCATTGTTGCACCTTTCCCATTTGTTTTTCATTTCCCTCCAACAATAATGAACTCCACTATATTGTTTTTCTTCTGCATACCTTTCCATATAATTCATTGCATCATCTTCAACTATATTTAAGGGGTTTGAAAGTTGAGATGTTACCTCACCATTGGTGTATGCACTATTCATCACACCTCCTGTTAGTACAATCCATTCTTGCTCAACTACCTCAATTAGAAGAGCTAGGTCATCTTCCACATACTATTTCACTATCTCCACACTCCATTCATGCAGATTTGTGCCCACGTATTCCTCTTGAAATTGTTGTTTCGAACTCTCCTGTATCTTGACATCCTTCAAAATAAAAAAAAGTTTCCCCAAATTCATAGTCACTTGTGTCAACACATCTTGTTGGTTGTCCTACCGACAAGTTTCTTGACTCCACATAGAGTATGCCACCTGTCATCGGGAAACCAAGAAAACAAAAGAAAGCAATAACCAAAAACCAAAATGTGCAACTCCAAAATTAGGCGATGCCCATGCATAAGGCTCCCTAGGGGAGTTATTTGTGAGCGTAGCTCACAAAGGGAGTTGGGTAGTAGGACTACCCTTCCAAGTTCTCAACACTTACAACATATCCCTGCATGCTGAGAGACAACAACCTGTCCCATTACTTCTTCCTTTTCTTCTAGCATATGGTTGGAATAACTCTTACATTACACCTTGAAAGATTTCCACCACACATCGAACTTGGCTTCCTATTTCCACACCCCATCTCATCACCTTCAACATATTTCATCCACTCTCCAAATAGCCTCTCATTGCTGCACCTTTCCCATTTGTTTTGCATTTCCCTCCAACAATAATGAACTCCACTATATTGTTTGTCTTCTACATACCTTTCCATATAATTCATTGTATCATCTTCAACTATATTTAAGGGGTTTGAAAGTTGAGATGTTACCTCACCATTGGTGTATGCACTATTCATCACACTTCCTGTCAGTACAATCCATTCTTGCTCAACTACCTCAATTAGAAGAGCTAGGTCATCTTCCACATACTCTTTCACTATCTCCACACTCCATTCATGCATATTCATGCCCATGTATTCCTCTTGAAATTGTTGTTCCGAACTCTCCTATAACTCGACATCCTTCAAAATAAAAAAAAGTTGCCCCAAATTCATAGTCACTTGTGTCAACACATCTTGTTGGTTGTCCTCCCTAAAACTCAACACTATTCACACACGTGCAACCTTGAGGAAAATGAAGGTTCACCTCCTTAGTTACTACTACAACTTCCTTTGAATCCCTCTCATTTATCAACTATTTTCTTCTTATCAACATCACCTTACTACTATTGCTACATATGGTTGTCCTCTTTTGCTTCTTTCAAAGGCAACAAAGTATGTTGGAGACCATCCTTCTCAAAAGTGTAGGTGTTATGTATCCCATCATGTATGGCATTTTGGTCAAACTACCAAGGTCTTCCAAGTAGTACACGACACACATCCATTAGCATGATATCACACACAACACTATCCTTATAACTTCCTATTTGAAAATCAACCAAAGCTTGCTCATCTATCAACAACTAATGACCTTTTTGCAACCAAGAAACCTTATAATATGGTGTAGGATGTGTAGTTCTCTTAAGTCTCAACTTTTCCACCATTTCAACAACAACAATATTATCTATACAACCACTGTCTATAATAAGTTTATAGAACTTAACTTTATCTTTTCACTTCATTTTGAATAGATCCTTCCTTTGTACAGGTTCATGTGACTCTCCTTTGACAGTTTCAACAACACTTTTGAAGAATAGAGATTCTCCTGACTCGGGTTCTTCCTTTCTTGGAGAAAATGATCTTCCACTCTCCTAATCTGCAAGTACACCACCTAACTCCTCCTTTTAGGCATCGTGTAACCTCCTTGGGAAGATTTTGGACACTCCCAACTCTTGTGACCCGCAAACTAGTTACACTTAAAAAATTTACCTGCAAAACCTCTGCCTCTTCCTTGATAACCATCACTTCTAACATATCTTTCTCCTCTATCTTGATAACCTCCTTTTTCTGACTTAACTTTCCCTCTGGAGCTACTTTCCTCTCCATCTTGATTGTAATAACCCTTCCTAAATTATTACTTAATTAATATTATTGTAATTGACAAATGAATATATTTCAAATTAAAAAGACATAACTAGTGGCTAAAGTCAATCATAGCTACACATGTCCATTTAAAACGAGTCAATGATTCATATATTCAATTCAAAATTCAAATTACAATATCATGTTTGACTTGGCTCCTAAGGCCACATAGTCATTACATTGTACAACTTTACATCAAGTACATAAAGTATTACATCTGAAAGCTACAACTTAGACTAAAATAGTTTGGTGTACAACTAAGATTCCTCTTGACATTCGCCTCCACTGGTGGACAAGAACATGGTTGAAGCACTTTACCACCCAAACACGAAGCTTATGCTTCCCTGTAATTCTTCCGACTTGAAGAATACTCAACCCTGCACAAATAGTTTAGCAAGAGAACAATTTGCAATTTCTATCTACAAGTTAGAAAAGAAAATGCAAGATATGTGCTAGGAATGGCAGAGAGTGATATCATAGAGTTCATACATACAAAATGAACTATATTGCTTGGCCAAACATATAAATGTATTGCAACAACAACAAACAATAGGTTCTTGTAAAGCAAACCTATACTTTCTGAACTCCATTCCGGCACCCATCCCAGAAGGTAACTTTCTACAGTACAACATTTCATAATAGTTATCTACCCTCTAGCAACATCTACCCGAAGGTGCTCTAGTCTACTTAGGTATCACTGTTCTATTCAACTAAAATAATATTCTTCTCACATATGTCTATGAAAAGCTAAATCAAATTACTAATTTCCTCTCTAAACAGAAATCAGATACATGATTCAAATGGAACAATACAATATTCAGTCATACCATTCACATGAACCATATTTACTTTCAACATAAGTATTATCCATTCAAATGAATTAAGTAAAAAGAACAAAAGAAGGTATGTCACAAGTATGTGTATGTACATATACGAAGTCTATGTGCATACACATATATGTGCCTGCTTAAGTTATTGGTTTTCTGAAATAAACCATTAAATCAGATTTTAGTCATTGAACAATATTCCATTTGATGTTTCTTTCACGAAAATAAAGAGTCCGGAATAAATTTGCATTACAGTTTCTCACATATTGTTGCTTCCTTTATATTCACACAAACTATGATATTCTAACATTGTTGTCTTACATGTGAACATTTTTTGTTTTAATAGAACAATATTGTTTCCAAATAATAGTTACAACACAAGTTATTTCATGTAAAACATTCACAATTAACATCTAATCAATGTTGTTTCAGTTTAACAGTTTAATGAACAAGACTGTTTTCAGCTACACATATACATTTACAACAAATCAATGTCGTTTGCAACAAAACATTCACTATTAGCAATAATACAATGTTGTTTTCAAGCTAAACAGTTACAATTTTAAGACGAAATGATGTTGTTTAGAATAGAACAAGTATTGTTTACATCAATACAATGTTGTTCCAACTAAATAGTTTCAGTTTATGACAAAACAATGTCGTTTACAACAAAACATTTATTGTTTACATCAATACAATGTTGTTTCCAGCTAAACAGTTTTAGTTTATGACAAAACAATGTCATTTACAACAAAGCATTTACTGTTTACATCAATACATTGCTGTTTTCAGCTAAACAGTTTCAATTTATGACAAAACAATGTCGTTTCCCATAGTTTATGGTTGCAGCTTCAAGTTCCATTGCCTTGTTTTTCAGGCTTAATTATTCTAACATTTGTATAGACAATTTCATGTAAGAATACTAAAATGAAGCTAATATCAACTCTTGGAAATAAATTTAAAATTTTTGGACATGCTAACCATTAGTCATAATCAGAAAATGATTGAATCCATGGGATCAATCTTAACTGGGTTTAGTTTGAAACCCTCATTTTTTGTTTAGACATACTATACATCTGTCAATGTAAATCAATCTTCAGTCATTGTTTGCTATGGAAAATATGACAAGGCCATGCCTTAACATCCACCCTTGGCTTGGGGCATAGTTGCCCATAGGTGACATGGGTATCATTTAATGTAAACGATAGTTTACTAAACTATACATGCATCAAGATAGCGAATGAGTCTATTGTTTAGCCTTAATCCTTCATGGATTAGGCATCAAATGTTTCCATAAGGTCTCTGTTATATTATAGTACACATGCATGGAAAGATTTACCAGAGATATATATAATGCAAAACCAGGCGTCATAGCCCTTTGTCATAATAGACGACAAGACTTCCAGAGAGTTTACAAATGCCATCGATTCTAAATCGATGAGGATGGTATTTCACCAAACAACAACCATCTCTTAGATATGCCAAACAAAATAAATGAAAATCATATAATGTTATCAAAATATCTTAAGGAGATTCGATCTACCACTTAAGAGTGGTTTCGATCATTGCTCACACAACTCCTATGGAAGATGATTCAGATTAACCGAAAGCTCTGTGTTGAGCTAAACAAAAGATTACATGTAGCCTATGCCATGATGACAGTTATGGAAGAAATTCTTACAGAAAATGAAGCCATCAGCTCTCAAGTCGTGGAAAAACATGCATAGTTAAATCCGGTTATAAAGGAACCGATACAATCATAATACAAAGAATACAATCCAATTTATAGAAGCTCAAACACTGGTTTATTCAACCAAAATAATCGATAGCATATCAATTCGACTATGAAAAGAATACAGATAATACTGTAAGGAAATTTAAAATAAAACAACAGTTATATGAAAAATCACAGGAAATACCTCTGAAATCGAGGGTCCTCTTTCAGTTTTTTCCAAAAAGCTTGGTTCGACGACTCATACACTGAGAGTGGTGTCCATCTCTTCAGAAATGGAAATTTTCCTACATCTTACTACCCTCCACTAAGGGGCTGATTCCATGGGTAGTGGGCATTAATTATTTTAGCCGCCCCATCCTCTGAATTTCGAATATGGCATTACTGTCGTTGGAAGACCACATCCATCATGGGATTTCCCATGATATAGATTTAAATTTTATTTATTCGATAATGATATCAATTTTCAAATTCACTTTATATATATATATATTCTCACATATATATGTATAAATATATACATATATTTATATTCAAATTTGTTCACACATATGAATGTTCTCGACACACACACATATATATGTTTATATATATATATATATGTATATACATATATGTATATACATATATGTATATATATACATATTCGTGTGTGTTTATGTATATACATACATATATTTGTATTCACATATAATTGTTTTCATGTGCATGTCTATTATTTATATAAAAAGGATCTTTCATTTTCATTTCAACATGATACACAAAAATGCATAATTGAGATTTACACATTCATTCACATACCAAATTGCACTTTTTTTTTTCTCTAAGTTTTCAAAATACAAGCTCAGAGTTGACTTTTTTTTTCAAATTTAAGTTTCCATGAAATTTTGTTTCACAATGCATCTTTTCAATCATCGAGTCATTCTCATATGAATTTTCAAATGCAAATATCATGCCAATTGTGGTGTGTGCACCTAGATTCCATCTAGCTTACCATTCGATCTGGCTAAACCATCCTACTTCAACCGTGCTCTTGTCCTTCAACTTGTCACCCTGCAACTACACACACTTGTACTTGCAAAATTTATCAGTAACGTTCAATTCTTGATAACACGTATGATTATTTCAAAAGATTGCATAGTCAACATCAGTCAACTTCTTTCAATCTATTTTGAAAATTTCAAAATTTCCATTAATATATATTGCAGTTCTTCAATAATTCCATTTACCACATTATAATAAATATGCAATAAAATTGAGTTATGAAATTGATGGTGTTGTTGTCCTCTTTCTCCATAACCTCATCCTCTACCCCGTCCTTGCCAAATCTACTTCCTCATAAGCTTCTCCTCTACCTTAATGGAAAACTAGTAGGCTTCCTCCAAAGTTCTTGGTGTCACCAAAGTTAGCTCATCCTACAAACTATATTTCAAACCATTCAAATATTTGGCTACCTTTTCCAAATCCTCTTCGCTATGGCTTGATTGAATCACCAACTTGTATAACTCCTCCGTATATTCTTTAACTAACATATCCTTTTGCTTTAGATTCTGCAATCTTTTGAAAATATTAGTTTGATAATCTACTAGAAGAAACTTCATTTTTAGTTTGGAAAGCATTCAATCCAAAGAAGAGATCTTCTCCTTGTTTTTCTTGTGTCTTTTAGCTTGTATGTAATCCCGCCACATTGCAGTGTGTCTTTTTAATCGTGTACAAGAAAACTTCACTTTTCTTTCTTCCACAACTCCTTCGTACTCAAAGTATTTATCAAAATCATCGATCCAGTCAATGAGCTCTTTGCCATTCAAGCTTCCAGTATATGTGGGGACCTCTATTTTTGGTTTCGCTCCTACATTCATGACTGCTTTTATCAACCTTTCCTCTACACCTTCTGGTTCTTCTTTCTCTTCTTCATCATCCGCTTTTGGTCACTCTTCCTCTTCTACTTCATTGGCATCATCCACTAGTGTTCCTCTTCACTATTCCCTCTCCATGGCAGGCATTCGTGTAGTCAAGTTTTGCAAAAATTCAAGGACTTTGTCACCATGTCCTCTTTTTCCTCTTCCTCAAGCTCCTCTACCTCTCAACACTCTTGATGACATTCTACCCACTCCTCAATAGCCCCAAATATTTGGGCTCTGATACCAAAATGATGACAACCTTGATTGTCTTCAGATAAACAACAAAACTCCAAGATAGAATTAAGCAACAATTCCTCAATTCAAACAAAGTTACAAAATTCTACTCCAAATAATGAGACTAATCCTTAGCAAAGGTAATAGTAATGTATAAAAATCCATTCCTTATCCAAATGACAACATATAAACTTCACAGGTACCAAGGACTTACAAACACTAATGAGAGAAGAATAAAGAACAATGTATTTAATTTGATGCCAAAATCTAAGTACATTGACTGAGGGAATCAACATTCATTGCCTACCCATTCACAACCCTCAGTTAGACAAGCCTGAGTTGTTTCTTCCTCCAGTCGTGCTTCACCTCATATTTGTCCTTACTTCTTCCTGTTACTCCTCTTTCTTAGCTTCTTGTTGGCGTCTCTTTCTTTCTGAAGCCGATCAGGCTACCTCCCATACAGTGCCTTTTTTATATTACTAAAACAAAAAGAAACAATTTCCTTTTCTTCTCTCCACTGATCCCTCTTACTAGCTAAGAACCCCACAAAAGGAGTGGTGACCACTTTCCTCTTACTAGCAAAAAACTCTTCCCAAATAGGGGTAGTCAATTCCTTCCAAACAAAAGAGTTATCGTTGCCAATCTTCTTTGCACAAATCGAGCATTCCCATTGCTTCTCTATTTTGTTCCTTTGTTCCACAAATGGTTTCACTCTCCCCCAAAATTCAGAATTAGCTCCCTCTTGGATAGTTTCACCAACACATACTTGTGAAAACGACACTTCCTGTCTCTCATTTTTGTTGTAATTGCATAACCATCTGGGCACCAACAAGGTAGGAAGAACAAGTTTCTTGACTCTGCATAGATTCTGCCACCTGTCACCAGGAAAATAGGAAAAAAAATAAAGTAATAACCAAAAACCAATATGTGCAAATCCAAGATTAGGCAGTTCCCCTGCATCAAGAATCCTTTTTTATGGTCCTCATCCATTTGGTCTCTTCTTATTCTTTTATTATATAGTGCTTTTCCTAACCAATGTGGTACTAGATATCACAACAAGGATCAAAATTGAAGGGGCAACTAGATAATACCGTACCGTGTGGATCGTGTAGATAATTTTGTGTATTTATGAGCACTTTTTACTATTGCATAGATATTATATGAGGAGTGGGGTTCTTTCCTTTTTAATTCATCAATTAACTTTCCCATCTGAGAGTAATATGCCCTATCACTTCCCTTCTTGCATATTGAGCTATGTGAATGAATATTTTATAGCTCAAATTCTTCATTCTCAAAACTTTAGTTGCCACCTCAAGGTGTTATGTGAGTTTAATCCATTCCTCTAGTATTTGGTTTTGGATCCTTCACCTTTTCCCTTATCTTGAGAGAAGTTGTCTTATCCATTTCCTTGTATTCTTGCATCTTCTATCCCTTGTTTTGTGTTAGGAAATCATGCATAAAAACCACATTGTTAATCCATTTCCTACATAACCCCATGAGATAAAAGCATGCATGAAAGTAATCATAATACATATATAAAATAGACAAGCCACAAGATAACGCAATCTATATACCACGGGAAAACCCTCAAGAGGAAAAAACTCAGCCTCCAAAAGCATCTATACTCCATCTATTATTGAACAAATAAAAAATGCATGCACTTACAAGAGTTACCATGAATACTTTTGACACATCAAGCCTCTCCAATGCATCCTCCATGTGTCCAAGCATGAATCCATACATCCCATGGCATGCTTCACATATGCACTCCTTAGAAAGACTCAATAATGTTAGCTCACTCACCCAACCAACCTTAACCACTAAACATGTGCTTGATTTTATAGACTCAAGCTCACACAAATACAACCAAGTAGTAAGATAAAATCATGTACCACAAAACCATGTGAATACAAAACCACTAACCCATCATTTAATATTGGGTACTAAGTTTTCACCTTTTTTAAATATTCTCTAATATTAAATTATTATCTCATGTCTCACACACTAAATAATAATGCAATGTTACAATACAACATACACGTGGTCCACAAATAATTACCTAGTGTGATTAACCACACCTCATATGTACAATCAATGAAATACATGATCATAGCCATACATGAAATCACATGAACCTCCAGCATGCTATCATGCTCCATCAAGATACCTACAATAAAACCAAAGTGACCACCATCTCAAGCAAGAAATCCTCTCATCCTCCAATGTGCCACCTATGAAAGAAAATGAACATGCCAAGGTGAAGATGCACCAATCCAAGAATACAAGCATCAAATCCAAATGATAACAAAGGCTCCAAACAAGCTACTATCATAGATGATAAACCCACATGATCAGAAATAACATCCACAACACATGCTAATACAGCCAACCATCCATACCTACTAGGTATCAAAAACATCAATAAACTCATGCCTAACAACATAAGCAACCCATAAATTACAATCACAAGCTCCTTGTATCAAACTTGTCAATGAAGAACATACATATCTAGGAACTCCCACTACATGGGTAATGTCAAAGCATATCAAGTCTACCAATCAACACTATATCAAGGTGTGATAAATAATCAACAATGATCTACACATGTAACACAAACAACTACATACTCTCTCATAACATGTCACCACCATCCTCCAAAATCATATGAACATGAATCTCCAGGAAGGAACCATAGAATGAAGAGAGAAGACATGTAAACCATAACATGTCCTTATACCAACACCTAAAAAGGGAAATTCTATGTCAAGTATGATCTACTGGCAACTCCAAATGAGAAGCCTCAACAACACCCAACCACTCAATCTCATAGATCAAGTACAACATATGTCATGTAATAACAACATGGATGTAAGCATCTCTAACCAAGAAAATCAAACTCAAGATAACCCTTCCCAAAATAGGAAATCAACCAAATAACTATCTCCTAAACTTCTCATCAATGAAAGATAATATAAACTCAAATGCAGAAGGAGATAACCATGCCAAACATCTCTCAAAATGAATCCTCCAAAACTAACTATCCATATCTATGAAAGATAAAGCAATATAAACTCATGCTAAACAATCCTCAAATGAGTCCTCCAAAATGAATCACCATAACTTAACTCATTCCTATGAGAAATCAAAGCAAAAAATATAATCACATCAAAAATAGGATGAGCAATACCTATTATATCATAAACCACCGAGTAGATCAAGAGTAGGGAACGAGAATGCTCCTCCAAGATAACCAACTAATCATGAGTCACTCCAAGAACAATATATCTCTATGGGTCCATCATGAAATCATGTCCATATCTAGGTGAAAGCTCCTCAGTCTTCCTGATAAAACCTCCAAAGAGTAATTGTCTCAAGAAAATGTCTCTAATCACAAGAGAAATCCAGCCTCAACCAAGTCTCCAAGTATCCAAGAGCACCTCCAATTGATCAATCCATGCTAAACTCCAAATGCAACACCACACTATCATGAAGCTCTCAATAAAATGGTCAATGTACTCAATACCAAGAGAACCAACAAGATCAATGTCAAAGCTCCAACTGCAGAATCAGGAACCTATCATGACATCATAATCTAACAATCTCCTCCTAGGAGATCACATGCAACAATGCATACATCCTAGTCTCAAGAGAACATGTATTATGCCAAAACTCTAATCTAGAATCAAGAGGACATCATGACATAATACCAATCACACTCTAAACCAAGAAACATCATCTCCAATCACTTGAAGATAACCATCTCCTACCAGTGAACTTGTAAATGTGAAAGAACTCTTTTGCAACAACAGGATCTAAGAGCTCTTCCAAGACATCCAAAATCACTAAAGAAGTTCATCCATCACCAACAATGAATCGCATTGGTGCCAAAAACTCCCACTAAACCATGATATTGAGCTAAACATGGCATTGTGAAAACCATCTCCTCTATGAAGAACATCCAAGTCCACACATGAAACTAAAATGCATATAAAACCAAGTAGAACCAAGATCTCCAAGCCAAGAAGATACAACCACCATCAAAATATCATGAACCAATCCTACACCTCCAAATCATCACTGTCAAAAGCTCCGAGTGAAAAGTGTAATCAATAAAATGCAACCAAGCTATCATGACATTATGATAAAAACACATGCTACAAGTCCCATCAACTAACTAATCCGATACTCTAACCATCCATCCTCTCACTCCAAAGCAACATACCAATGTACAAATGACCAAAAACAAGGCTAACTAACAAATTCTACATCAAAATTGAATCAATCTAGTAGATATAGACAATCCACACCGAGTCATCCCACTGCAAGAATATGGGTACTAATATGAGACCCCTACTTTGTGCACTCATGTTTTTCTTATGTTAGATAATGTACCTAATATATTTTGGTACATTTTGATAATCACAATATTTATTATTATGATGATGCACTTTTATTTCCATGAATGATATTGATGGATGTCATGTTTTATAGCGTGCATGTAATAATCTTGAGAGGGTTAATTGACTAATGCATCTCAAAAAAGATGAATCATATATGACATTTTATGTTAGATTAGTTGATTTGTGATACATTTATTTTTGTAAATGTGATGCATCTATTTTGGAATTATATGGATATATATGTATATCATATTGACACATTTCGGTGAGTGTACGTGTAATAGTTCTAATACTAATGGTATTTTTGGGGAGTCTCTTAGCCACTTTGTGTTGTTATGCGAAATGGGATCTTGGCATATGATCCTATGAGTTATTGATTTGCATGTTGGGTTAAGTGATTTTCAAGTATTGTGTGCATCATATATTATGTGATTGTGTTTTATGCGAGTTTTGAATTTCAATCTTAAAAAAAAAAAAATCAAGTGTGTTTTTGGGGGGTCTAGGGTGTGTTTTATGTGTTAAAAGTTAGCCCAGGACCTAAAGGTATAGGTGGGAAGGTTATTTTTGTTATTTGTAATCTTTTAAAAAGTATTTTAACCCTCCTTTTGTCTCCACTCATAAGAGTGACGAAAAAGGTAGGGTGGTTAAGTGGTTGAGGTGGTTATGTGAGGGAATTATTTCTCCCTTCTCTTTAAAACTCCTTCCTTATGGAGAGGAGAGGGTTACCTTGATTATTTTGTCTTTTGAATTTTCGGGTCTTTTTTTTGGGAGTTTTTGGGAGAGAGTAAGAGATTTTTGGGAGGAAGAGTCTACCATTGTTGGGATTATAGTGTATTGAGGTATTCTTTCTCTTGATTCTTTGCAAGAATATTTTACGTAGATTTGTTTGTGGAAGATTTGATTTAAAGGTTTGAATGTGTTGTATTTTATAGTGTCTTTTGTTGTGTTGTGTTGTTTGTTTGTGTGTCCTTTTTAGGGGAGTTGACCCCCTCTTGTATAGAGGAGTTTTTAGTCTTCCATGTTCAGGGGTCTTGAGTGGGCGCAACTCCCACACTTAGAGGCTTTCAATATTGGGATATGAGTATCTCCTCTTTGGGTAATAGGCATTACCAGGGTATGAGTACCCTTGCATTTATGGGATATGAGTATCCCTTGCATTTTGTAGCTGTGTTGTTGGGAGGTATAAGGTTGTTGAGATGGTGTGGAATTGATGTGATTATGGTGTGCTAGTGTTGTGGTGTTGGTGTGGAGTATTTTTAGAGTATTATTGTGTGGATTTTTTTATCATGATGCTATACTTATGTACCCCATTTTGGTTGAGGCCCTACTCCCCCTAAGTGGTTTTCCCTTGGGGTAAACTATTGTGATAGAATTATATTTTGTGTTTTCGATTGTGTTGATATGAGGGTTGTTGTAACTGTATGTGAAGTATTTTGTACTAAGTGTGTATTTGTGTTGTGTTGAAGTTGTAATTGTGGCTAAGGGATTACCCCATGCTCAGGGGTGGGTTGTTTTACAACCCTACAAATGGGAAGAGAGCCCATCGGTACATTGTTGTTTTTATTTTTGTTCTCTTTCAGGTCTCTTTGAGGAAGTCTTGGAGATGCCAAGGGATTTTTGCAAGTCATTTGAAAAAAAAGAGAAATTTTGTGTGGGGATCAAGTTAAGATGTTCTTAAAGGAATTTGTTATTTGACATTTCATGTTTCTTGAACTCTTGCAAGAATTGTAATTCATAGTTATTAAAAGAAGATGAATTATGAAGTGATGTTTCCTAAAAGGAAAAGTAGAACTTATTTTTGTGTTGAAAGTTGATTTGAAAGCATTGGTTTTGTATGAAATTTCTAAAATCATCTTTAAAAGAAATCTTTTTGAAAAGTGATTTATCTTCGAATGCCTAAGAAATATTTAATAAAGGAAATACCATTTCTTTCATTTGATAGTCACATAGCAAATAAGCCATGCATTTAATTACCTGTTTTGAAGCAAATTTTGAAAGCGTGATTATGTTTAATTGAGTGCAAATTGTTGAGGAAGATTGAATCAGGTTTATTGTTCTTGCATAACTGTTACAAACTTGTGGTAGAAAAAATTGTAAAATTTACATTATCGATCTGCTTCAGAGTATTTCTAAGCAACATAATTAAGATAGATAGTTTTCTATATACCGGTGTAATTTGCAAGAGAAATTTGTTCTTATTTTAAAACGTTGTATACAAAAAAGATTTGGAAGAGGTTTTTGTTTTGATTAAAAAAAACTTGTAGTATCGTATACCATTCCGAAGGAATAAACTGTCAACTAATGTAATATTCAGAAAACATAATTATGGTGACGATAGCAAATTCAGATCATTAAATCTAACTTTCTGGCAAGGAGAGCATAGTTGCTCGACCTGGGGGTCGGCCTGTGAAGCTGCCATCCCAGGGCTGTTTCCTTATAAATGCCACGTCTCTGAAGGGCGTCACTTTTAGAAGTAACATTTAGGGAAAAAGGAAAGAAAAGGTAAGGTCTTTATAGTCCACAATATCAGATATTTGTTTTTGGGTCTACAGATGGTTTATGGCTTACAATATATGGGACTACCTCATACTCTTAATCTACAGGAGGCACCTAACTCGTGCTCAATAATATGAGGTGTAAATACCCTACCCCATACAGAATTTGAACGTGATGGATTTGAGTGTGCATCATAGAGGTTAACAACTCCTTAGGCGCACCATTTGAAAATGTTTGGCAACGTGACTAATACCTGCAACAACTACTTAAATGTTTGCCTAAGTATGTTCGTTGCCTGGAACCAGAAAGATTACCTTGAAAATCTGCAACACAAAAAAAAACTGAATAACTTCTTATGAACGAGATAGTTATGGAGTCGGTTGGTTGCCAAGGACATTTGTTAATTGCTCATGAGAATGAATTTCAAGTTTAATTCCTGTGACCTTCCAATTTTCTAAAGAAATATTGAGTCTATAAGCTGAGTCGAATTGCATAAATAAATTTGAAACAATGTTTAAGGAATCAATGCACAGGTACTACAAAGGAACGTTACAATAATTGCTTATGAGGATTGAATAGGAAAGCTTCTAGTGGCACATATTTGTTTAACCATTTGTTCGAATCCATGATGATTAGCCATTTAGTTTCTTATTCCCAGTTAAGATGGCACAAAATTATATATATCTTAGCCACAAACCCAATTGGTTCGAGCAAAGGCATTAATACAAATATTAACGAATAAATTTTTTAAGGGTCCTTTAAGTTTAAGAGTGATAGTGTAGGTTGATGGGATTGGGATAATGTTCTAATAAAATTTTAATATAATCTAATTATTAAATTTGAATTCTAAACTTGAGGGTTAAGGAAGATAAACAATATAATGATATTTAATTAAAATTGGAAATCTATCTTGGTTGGATATGTATATAGTCGAGAAAATCGATTAGTTATAATAAGGAATTAAACTTGGGGTCCAACTTGAACGACTTACTTGAAACATAGGTACAAGTTATGTAGATAATTTGAATAAGAATTGTGGAATTTGAATGAACCTTTTTATAATCACTTAAATCTTGGTTCAAGAAAACTTATAGTTAAATTTTGACATAATGGATTCTTATTTTAGTAAAGATATATATATATATATATATATATATATATATATATATATATATATATATATATATATATATATGTTGTAATGAACCCTGAAGTATGATTGAACACTTTTACATATAGTGTACCCTAGTTGGTATGAGAAAACCACTTCAAATACGTAAAATTGCTTTAAGTTAAAAATAATCTTAACAATAATTATTAGTTTTGACTAATAGGTGTACCTTTGTAGTTATCACATACTATTTCAGCTTGAAATAATTTATTGCTAAGATGAATAGAATGAATGTGCTCTCATCATTGACGTTATAGCAATTGTAGAGTTATTTGCTAATATCAAGTCATACTTAAATGTTAAATTTATGGTAGTGTTGTTTATTGTTTTAAACACTTCTAAATTAAGTTATGTATTAGTATATCTTGGGGGAATGAATAAGGTTAGGATAAAAGTTAAAAGTTAAATGTGATTTACTTTGCTAGGTCGATGCTCTCCTTAAGTGGTCCTCAAATAATTACCTAGTGTGATTAACCACACCTCCTAGGTGCATCACAACTAAATTATTTAATTACAAAATTATAATATATTTAGCCGATAGGCTATATATTGCATGAGGTTTGGCCTGAAACAAGTCTCACGCCGTGAAACTAGTATGGTTTCCGATCAAGCTTTCATGGTTTGTTGTTTAACTCCTGAACCCAATTGCCAATTGGTATAGCGTAGAAATATCATATCGGCTAATCAATGCATGGACGAGTTGGGTAAGCAGTCGTCCTTTTCTATCCTGAAGTGTGCCATCCAAATACTTATGGAGCCACAACGATGAAAATGTACCTTCTAGATTTGAGATATTTGTGCTATCTCATAAACCTTAATTTCATTCTTTTGCATTTACTAATTTTGGTAAATATCTAACAAGCATTTACTCATTTTGGTAAATATCTGAAAAGCATTTACTCGTTTTGGTAAATATCTGAAAAGCCAACGTTGATTATCTCTACAAGAAGAATTATGTGATTCACCACAAACACATAACTTCTACGGGGACTACCATTGGAAGTAGTTATATTACTTGAATCAAATTTTGAGAGACTACACAGAGGGCAGAGGACAACCATGATAAGGCTTCCAAACAGTGCACGGTACTTCTGACGCTCTAGCTTTCGTTGTAGTTAATATCCTGCTTTGATTGTAGTTCTGTTACAAGAAAGTGTTCTTTGTCTCTTTATTCCATTCGCTCTTCTGTTCTATGTGTTGTATTATTTGGTTTTAGATGTTTTTGATTTTCCTCAACTTGAATGTTTGTTTGGCTAAGCTTCTAGCCAGTGAGATCAAGTTATTAGTTTCAAAATCAGCGCAATAAAAGCTTCTGCTAATTTTTTGTGTGTGTTTGTTTGTTCTTTATTAATGCAATAAAAGCACTATTCATAGTTTCTGCTAATTTTTTAAAAATAATGAACTTTTTGAGGCCATTTCCTTACAAATGTCTATCAGTTAAGGTTTCCTTATGTTTCCTTTCTACTTCCTATTATTATCTGATAGCTACAAATACTGAAAATGATCTAGAAGCAAACAACAATTCACATAGACACTTTAGCCTATTCAGTAATGTGGAAAAGATGATAAGAAAGGATGATTTCTATGTACCATTAACACAAGAACTGACTGATTCTCTTTGTTTCCTTTCACTTGACTTTCCTTACTCTCAAAGAAAATAAACTTATCAGTTTTCCCTACGTGGACATTGATATGATTCACAAGAGTACTCTCAACTTTGTGTTTCCTCTGCCCCTCACGGAGTCCTTTATATGCAAAGGTGGGTGGTGGTGGTATCTCCAATTCCTACAGATTTCATACAAACCACTGTAAAACTGATGTTGACCATTGTGATCATCATCTGATTCTTAATTATGTAGTTCTATTTAAAGGAACCCATGTCCTAGATGCATCTATAGTGGAAGGGGTACGTTTTGAGTCTTACGCCCGTGGGGAAGCTCTGTTTCAAATCAATATATCTTGAAGATCTACAATATTATACTCGAGGGAAGATAAGTTTCAAAAGGATATTGTGGCTTATCTCTCTCAACTGGTCACTCTCTAGTGTTACTAATGTTGAGAAAAAGATATTGTGATGTCCAACTTGTGAAAATGGGTGATCACAGAAGAATGGCTTCCAGTGAGAAAGTAATAGATTAATCTTAGAAGTGTTGTTTGATAGATATGGTGAAGATCACATAGATAAGGGAAAATGGTATGGGAAAATCATTTCTCCATAAAACATGTTTCCTAGTGCCAAACTGTTGTGTTGTGTGCTAGTAAAGTTATTGTCAGGGTATTAACTAGAATCTCAGGATCTGTAGCTATTACAGATACTATCTATTGGTGGTAGTGCAACTTCAAGGGAAAACCAAATATATCTTGCTTCAATGAAGAATCCAACTACTAATGCTAGCCTATCAGAGGAGTCGATATAAGGAGGTTTGCAATGTGTCAACACATTTCTTTAAACTTATTGTCCTTTGCTGAGTACCCAACATAGCCACACAGATGAATATTTGTGCACAACCAGTTTCCTAATAATGAGCACATTTAGGTTTTAACATTACAACATCTTACATATCTTAATTATACATTTAGGTATTATATATTATACTTTTAATTAACAAAACTATTAAATACATGTATGAAACTATTATAATTAAAATTTACTGAATAGATTTAATATTATATATAAAAATATTACAGTGTACAGTTTTTTTAAATATACTATTTTAATTATAGATATAAAATATTTACTATCAAACTTATTAAAAAAAAAGAAAAAAATAATAAAAATAAAATACAAATAGGAAAAATATTAAATTACATTTTATTTATCATATTTTAATAGATTTTTAATAAGATTTAACTCAAATAGTATATAGATTTATAATTATGTTTATTAGATTTTGTTATATTTCATCTTTTTAAGTCAAATTTACCACAAGTAGGCTAAAGATTTTTTTAGCTTAATTTATTCATTCTATTTGATTAGATATATTATGCAAACTTATCTCATCTAGTGTGGAGATCTGTTTTTATATATTTTTTACTCAATTTTTATTATAAACACTTATAAATAAACTTATTTGTAGTATTTATATTTTTATTATATTATTTGAACTTCAATTTTATTATTTTATGTAAAATTAATTTTACTCAATTTCTATTACATATTAATTATTTAGTTTTCAATGATAGATGATAGTTATGCTCCACCTAACATCCCTTGCCAATAGCTATTCAATTCTAAGACATTATCTTAGATCAGCATGCAAATAACATTTATGCTCCACTTAACATCCCTTTCCAATAGTTATTGAGTTTTGAAACACTATCTTAGATTAGCATGCAAATAAAAATTTGTTAAGTTCTTTTATAAAATCTTATTTTTTCTTCTATGTACAAGTTTATCACATGTTTAGGATATTAAATTAAAGAAATGTTTATTTCACTATTGATAGTGTAAAGTTTATATTTGCAATTTAAAGGTATTCATTTGTAAAGTAAGAAAATTTTAACTAGCTCTTCTATTTTATGATCAATATTGTCATCTTCCAAAAGGCAAGCCACAAATTCTTATACATCACTTAGCATATAGTATATTGTTTGCCATTTTAAAAATGTAATTTCATTAAGGAATAGACAATTCACATCAACCCAATGAGATTATTGACATCTCCAGTAGTTCCAATGCCCCTATGCTATTGACCAACTCAACACCATTGATCAATCGCAATGAAAATTCTACAAGCCACATACAAGATTTTGCAAATGGCATTGCATTTAGTTGCCTTGACTTGCTACAACAGGTAAAGGCCATTGTTCGAAACAAGCAAAGTGTCCAAGATTTGGACATTCAGTCAATGGAAGTAACAGTATATGAGTTCCACTCAACTTGTGAGAAGTTGGGTTCCTTCTACACTTTCCTTTGTGAAATGAAAGCAGATGAATTCTACAGACAAGGTAGTTCTATCTACATAAAAGAAGTGTTTCAAAATTACTTGAATGATGTCTAATACACTTTCTCCCTATAAATGTGTATATAGTATGTGATATAACCATGTAACTTTAGCTTTTACCAACTTATGGATAGTTGGATATTTTGTAAATCCCTTAAAAAAATGTAAGCCAACCAATATATTGTAAACAAGGCACTTTGCCTCATGATAAAAAAATATAATGTCACCTACTACAATACCATGTAACACATTTTTGCTTCAAAAATATATACACATACTATGTGCTCTTGCTATAATATTGGAGCTTCGTTCTTCACTTTTTCTTTTGGTTTGTATCTCTTTACTTGGTCCATATGTTTAAATTCCAAAAAAAATGGCATCTTCAATTGCATATAATTAAGAATAGTAGTTTATCTATAATGCATTGCAATCCTTTCCTCATTTCACTTCAACTAATCATAGTCTAACCATTGTGTTCACAACATTTCATTTATAACACTTTTTAAATATATATCGCCAACAAATGCTATATGTCTCCTTCAATAATTGTCTCATTGTTGCACCTACATTCCTTACAATTTGTTCACTTAGTAGAATGATAATATCGTACTCGCTTCCTCAAACCCACACCCTTTACACTAAACTATTATTTTAAACAAAGTCCATTCTTTTAAAATATTTCACATTTCTAGTATACTATATTAACATACATAATAAACATATACACCATACAACACATATTCCCATATGAAGGTTAACAAAATAAAATAAGCCACCACCCTATATGTTATTTATAGCTACAAAGATGATCTACAAAGTGTATGCTTCCTCAACTAGGACACAATCAAAAGGTTTCTTAATTCCATTGCACCCCAAAATGATTAACACATTTGCGAACCAAGTAGCTTTCTTTAATTTTATTGTATGTTCCTTCGTTGTTTACCCCTTGCTAATAATGAACTAGTGTTATATTTGGTTGTTTGAAAGCACCTTTTCTCTTGTGCCTTTAGCGTAGAATGCATATTCAAACATCTATAGTGCTTCCAATTTACTTAGACTACTTAATAGAGTGAACTAATTTTTTTACTCACTACACTTTCTCTTTTTTTGTCTTACAAATGCAACAAGCTAACTTCCAAAGGCCACTATTTTGATATACACACCTATTCAGAATCACATTTACAGGTATTATTCTAAATTTACTTTTACACTATGCAACTTTTTTACACACTTTTATTAAACTAGTGTTTGCATGGTCGCATTCAACAATGTTCACACATTATCAAATTAGTTAGCTATATTTTGTTGGCTATACAACATATTAATTTCACACTTCACAAAGTATGCTTTTTATACATCATTTAAAGTAAGTAATAGCTACCACCTACAATTTACTTTTGCAAGGACTAGTTTGCTCTCTTGTCACAGTGTATTCTTTGACTGAGAATGCAATTAAGTTGATCACTGATGGAAACAGACCTGCAACCCCATCTACAAGCAATAGATATTTCAATGTTTGGCCATGGGCCTGAACCAACCAATTGCTATATAGTACAACTATTTGATGGGGTGCATAAGCATAAGGCTACACTTCCAAAATAGTACAACCACTACATAGATTCTGAAGAACTGTAGAAGGGCTCTATACTTAAACTCATTAAATATAGTTGCCCTGTTATTTGCAATTCAAGGTGAGCCACCATATTTTAGTGTTTTTCTACAATATGAAAAATGAAAAATTATAGATATCATTCTTGAACCCCTTATGTCACATCTCGTCCTATTGATAATACTTCTTCAAATGTGTACACTTATAGGTGGATTTTCATATTGAAATTAGAAATCACATGTTTGCAACGAGATATCATTGGACAACCCGCCTACCTCTTTGAACAACAAACCCAACAAGTACAAACCACATCTACAAGCCTTGATGACAGTGTTATAGTACCGCAACCACCTCTCTTGAAAAAATATTCCTTGACCAAAAATGCAATCACAATGATGAATGATGGAAACCTAAACTTGCAACCATGTCTACAAGCATTAGAAATTGTATTGTTTGGCCATAGCCTTGAACTGGATTATCGATATAGAGTGAAGCTCTCCGATGGGGTACATAGGCAGAAGGCTACACTTCCAATAAAGTACAACCAATACATAGCTTCTAAAGAGCTCCATAAGGGATCTATACTCAAACTAATATGATATAGTTGCCCTGTTCTTTGCAATTCAAGGTGAGCCACCATATTTCCATGCTCTTCTACAAAATTCCAAATAAAAACTTGTAGCTTAGCATCTTTTATCCACTGTCACATTTGTTCCTTCTCAAAATACTTACTCATTTTACCTTTATAGGTGGATTGTCATCTCCAAATTAGAAATCACATGTTTGCAGCATGACATCATTGGTCAACCTACTTACCTATTTGGAGAGAAATCCCATCAAGTAAATGCTACAAGCTCAACTACTCCATCTATGAGCATGAATAACAATTCCATGGTAACAAAGCCACCTGCTCGAAGGGTACTTTTTGGGTTATGCTTGTCCCTACAAAAGAAAGACCTTCCCTCCAATATTACGCCTATTAGAAATTTGAATCCATTTCAGACAAGGTGGATTCTAAAGGATCATGTTACCATGAAAAAATAGATGCACCGCTTCAACACAAAGAAGGGACAAGGGTACGCCTTCTCTTTTGATATTATCGTTGTGAGTGCACTGAAATACGGGTAACCTGCTTTAATGAAGTTGCAAACCTTCATTACATGAGTGTACATTTTGAGAAGTATATGCAATATCTGGTGGAACTATTAAGTTAGCTAATAGGTTGTACAACAAACTGAATAACCAACTTGAAATTTGTTTAGTTGAGGATTCCAAAATTTCTCTCTCAGAAGATGACCTTGCAATTCTAAAACATCAATTCTCTTTCACGCCCTTCAAGGACATTTTAGAATTGAACAATAATATCCTTGTTGATGTTATTGGAATAGTCATATGTGTGGACCCAAGCTCAGCCATAAGGAGAGGGATGGGACTAAAGTTCTTTGAAGGAGCATCAAATTGATATATACCTCTTCATCTACTATTAATATTACTTTATGGGGTCCAACTACTAAAAAGGAAGGCAAGCAACTGCAAGAGATGTATCACTTAAAACATGTGGTCGTACTTGCAATAAAGAATGGCCGTGTCACTGAGTATAATGGAAAGGTCATAGGCACTTTGGAAAGAACCCACATATTTATAAACCCAAGAATACAGGAGGAAGAAGAACTCAAATCATGGTTTGAATAGAATGGGACTGATGTCACTCCATCAAATACACAACCGTTGGATGTGTTGGTTATTTTTTAAGAACCAAACTAATCTCCAGAAACACCTATGGACTTTTCCATTTCCAATACTTAGCACTCTATAGAGATTGGCCAACGAACGAGTAAAAGGCTGCAAAACTTTCACTCCTACACTTTGGGCTCTATGAA
This sequence comes from Sequoia sempervirens, assembly GCA_007258455.2. Lineage (NCBI taxonomy): Eukaryota > Viridiplantae > Streptophyta > Pinopsida > Cupressales > Cupressaceae > Sequoia > Sequoia sempervirens. The sequence continues at coordinate 14,842 of VDFB02059582.1, read as the reverse complement.
ACTAGGGACGGTGATCCCACAATGTATACTCAAGAATTCACACAATTATAATTAAATACATTGTCAATAACAAATACTTCTCACAAGGTCACTCAACAACATAGTACATCAAATAAGTTGGTAGCTCATTTATCAATGTCCAATACTTGGAGCATGAGAAGGCATAATTCAACACAAAACAACTACATCAATATCCATTTGAAAGTTTGTAAAATAAAGTGATTAGCTGATGAATCAACCCAGAAATTGAATCATGAACACTCTGCATGAACCAGTTCCTTTGTCCTAAGCACGGAGTCAATATCAACCTATATAACCAAATAACAACTCAATAATAACAACATAAAATCTCAAGAAATATTGCATTACAGCATTCCCGTACTTCATTCATGATCGTTACTGCTTACAATATCCTAGCACCTAATTCTCACAAGTTAATAATCTCATCCAAGTATTTACATTAATTCATTGAATTAACAAGTAGGAATGAAATTAAACATCCATTGAGCAATAATAGAGACAAACAAAAGGAATCATGGATTACTTTCATTCATAGCTCACAAAACGAATACAAGGAGAGACAATATCCATGAAATTGGTATTACTTTGTATATATTTCTATACTGTTATCAGAATTACATACATAACAATGAACTCTAGACTTAAGAAAAAACTCTAAAACATGCTTGATATTCTTTTTACAATTCACAGTGTCGGTTGCAAAACAACTAATCCCTACTTTTTGGCCCTGAATTCCTTCTTATAGAAACAAAGGAGAAAAACAAGCCTCAATCTAGAAAGTACACATGTCAAAATTCTATTGGACCGCTTGAAATAAAGATTCCCCAATTCAGTTGCATTGCATTCCCAAGAGGTGGGAGACATGTGGGGAAATGAAAGTAGTCTTCATTCGTTGTTGGAGATCCGATCCAATTTTCAAAAAGGTATCTTCAGACAGTTACCTCAAAATTTGTGCCCACGCACACAAAGTGAAAGAAAGAAAGCATGACAGAAATAGAAGAGAAAAGACAAAAGATATGTCCACATTTGTAGCCTTGTCATCAATTTACCTTGAAGAAAATGCACTATATTTTCCATACTTTATCAAAAGCCTAATTTGTACTAAATCTAGGTTATGTAGTGCAATTATCACCTATCCATTATTCATCATGGTTGCAGATTTCAAATTTTCAAATCACCACCCCGCTATTTCATATCAAACCACCACTCCCTCCAAGTATCTACCTTTCCATGCTAGGAATTCATCTTCAGTGGGCTAGTCGAAATTCATGACTTCATCAACCCTTTCTCTATAAGGTGCATACTTGGTGACGATTTGGTTAGCCTCCTTATCAAATTCCAACAAGACAGCCTCAACATGAGCTAACATATCCATATTCATCTTCAATGTATCCATATCAAATTTCTAACAAATTAACACAACTTGATCTGAAATAACTTTATTGGTTTAATTTTTCCACTCTTGTAGAGTTTTTATACCATCATCATCCCTTAGAATGGATGGAAGAAGACCATGATGTGATTCATGGAAGGATTTTACCAACTCTTTTATTTTGTTTTCCAATGGTTCAACATTTCCCCTGTACATCCTTCAATCTTACCTATAAGAGCCATAGTAGGTTTAAACTTTTCAGTTGGATTGGCATCCTATTTAACTCCAATTGACATCAATACCAATTCCTTCTTTCTAGGGATCCAAATTTCCATGAGTGGAATGGCTCTTTCTCTATCAATGTCAAAATTCCTAATAGCAGCCACCACGGATGAATAACTATGGTGAATAGTATTCAACTTGTTATTCACTCTTCTATTCAAATGTTCCAATATTGTAGTGGCAATTTTCATGTTGCTCTTGAAAATATCCTCATCATGGCTATCACATTTCTCTTTATATTCATTTAGTTGCCTAAGCACCTCTTCCCTATTAGTATCTTCCATAGCTTGTGTCCCTCCTGGTGTATTGGGTTCTACTATTGAAATGGGCACACTTCCCATGTTATATGGCACAATTTCCCATGAAGAGCTTACTTCAGCGGTAAATTATGGGGGTACATCCTCTCGTGAAATGGTGGGGGAGTCAGCATCATTCTGCTTAGGCTTTTCAAGTTGCAAACTTTGCAACTTATCTTCCAACAGTGCTACCTTTGTCTGCGACTGCATATTATATTGCTCAATTCTTCCATACTTAACCAACAAATCATTGTAATTTGTTCTAAGCTTATCCTTTTCTGCAATCACAAATTCTACAGTGGCTCATGTAAATTGTGCAACATGAACTGACATATTTGCTGCTTCTAAGGGCGATGTTTCTAACACTCTTTTTATTATTAGGTCTTCACTGTAATTAGGTGCAAGCTCAGTAATATTAGGTTTTCTGGTGCTTGGGGCTAGAGACCATATAGCCAAGGCTTCACATTCCTCATTGAAAGCAGACCCTTGTAGTGCAAGTGTAGCTTCATCCTCTATATCATAGAGAGGCCTGTCACACTTCTTTATTGTGTCAAAAGCTATGGCAGAAGCTAAATCCCATTCTGACAACAACAAAATACCACTATTCCTTACCAATTATCGAACCTCTTTTGCAGTCATCTTTTAGAATCTAGTTTTCATTTCATTTAAAATCTTTTTATGGCTAATGGAATCTGGTAACTCTAGATGAAGGCTTCTTTCTATAGCCATTTTTTTTACATATTCATCTCTTTTAGCTCTATATGCAAATTCCATAAAATCTTGAGACTTTATAAATGAGTCATCATCTATAAAATTTGCACATGCTTCAACACGCATATCATCTCTTCCATTGAGTCCAATAAGGTCCGCTTTACTCAATCTCATACCTAATTGATGTGTCACCCTTACCATTGGTGCAGTGGGTACTCCTTGCATTTCCTTCTATGATACCCAAATGTCATCATCATAGCCTTCGTCATCATAGTCCACCAGTCCAGTCACTTTGACCTTTTATTTTTTTAATGGTGGCTCTCTTGGTGGTATTTCACTAGGTGGTGGGGAATCAATTTCCACAATCTCAGGCTCTGTTGGCCTTAGAGGAGATGGTGGTGGTACTTGTGACACAGGAGAAGGAAGCTTGTGCTCCTCTTGTTGAGAAAATGTAGGAGTTGCATCAATTTTCTTTGCCTTACTCTTTCTCCTTACAAAGAACTTTATTCTTGGTTCATCAGGGGTTGAAGATGCAGATTTTTCTCCCATAGCAGGGATTTCTTCCCCGCTCTATTCTTCTACAATTGGGTTTTTCCCCTTATCCTTACTTATCACCCTTTTAGTCTCAAGGTCGCCTACTATTGAGTCAAAATTTTGGGATACGTGTTCCACCTTTTGTATTATGTCTTCAGTCTTTGGGAGAACCTTAAAATCAAGTTCTTCTTTCTTTATCTTTCTTTGCATCTTATTAAAGGAAATCCACCTTTCCCTTCTATTTTCTTGCTCTAGAGTGTAACACATTTCTTATCACATCCTCTGAATATTGGAAAATGTGCACAAATTCATAACTCTTGTTTCTTTCTTTTAACTAGGCCATAAAACCTTCAGGATCATATTTGATCCTCTCAACTAATCTTTGCATGTGGTAGGTTTTGAGTATATCAAGAATGTTATTCCAACCTCCCTTAGTCATCACAAAATGAGAAAATAAAGTGTACAAAGGAAAGAATGTTCCTTTTCCTTGATTCAATAAGTGTCCATTTTCAACACTTCCCAATTGCCACATCACCTCTAGGAAACCAATTATCTTTGGCACAAACTTTGGTAGCAAGTGAGGTGCTACCGTGGAACCATATACTCTTAAGATAGTGTAATCAGGGTATGGGATAACATCTCCCCAATTATGATCAACTCCAAGCTCAAGCATTCTCTCCCTAGGTCTCAAGAAATCATGTAGAGCCATGGGAATTATAGGTACACTCACAATTAATACTCTCCTCAGTTATGAAGCAAACAAGTTCTGAAATGCCACATAATCATATGTCCTATCATCTTTGTCTAAAATAGTAGTCCAACATTGCATGGGCAACTCCAAATCACCCTTTCTTCTTTCCAAAGTTATACTAGGCCCAAAGAAAACTACACCTTTGTATAAAAACATATGCATTAATAATGAATTCCAATTGAATCTCACTCCCAATTCACCTTTCTTCAACCTTATTAGTCCTTCATGCATTCTTTCTTAAAAAAACCCCACATAATCATACACTACACAATACTGGGGGTGTTGAATATGGGCAGCCATATACATCCATGCCATTGGCATTCCCGTGACAGGATCATAACCAATTATTTGGAAAATAGAATACAAGGTTTTCTGGAAGTAAGAAATGAAATAGTTAACCGGGAAAGGCTCTTTATCATGTGACCCTATTATGATCTTTCGACCTACAATTTCTACTAAGAATCTCGGCAAGATGTGGACTTTGAATGCAATCTTAGTTTTATCATACTCCTGCTTAAGAGTTTCCTCATTTATCTTATACATTTCATCACTCCATCTAGTGATTTTGAAAACAAGACCCAATTCCTCCTTGGTGATCTTGACCATTTCCTTCCCATCATATGTTCTTATTGTTCTTGTAGTTGGGTCATAATTGGCAGCCACTGCCTTAAGAAAGCAACATCCATATAAAAATTTGGTACAATTAACTTTCCTAGGTCATAGTTCCAAGAGTTACCTACTAGGATACCCATATTTCTATTCTTGAACCAGCTATAGAACAATTTCCATCCAGTATAAGGCAATTTAACATCGCTAATAGAGTTGTTCTTGTCAATCAAACCCTCTACTATTTTCGGCCCTCTAAGAAGTAGTTGATCCTTAGGTTTATCACTAGTCAAGGGTGGTAATTGGTCAGTAAGGTCTTTATTCAAAGGTCTTTTAAGAATAGAAACTTCCCCTTTAGAGGATGACACTTTTGATTACACCTTAGGAGCCATGACACAAGAGATATTGCAAGGTTTTTGGTTTTTTGGAACAAAACTTATGACTTTTGCAAGGGTTTTGATACAAATTATGACAATGTAGAACTAGAAAATTCCTTTTATGAACGTCAAACCTTAAAATTCTAAACCCTAATAGACTCAACAATTTGAAAAATCACAACTATTCGACAATTCTAATGAGAGGGAAATAATTCACTTACTGGTTCTCTTTGTAGGTTGACAATCCTAGTTCTAATGTCGAGAAATATTGAAAAACCACAGCACAAGCTCCTTGAATGTGTAGAGTATACTTTGCAATGTTGAATTATGCCTTTAAGACAAGTATTAATAATTATGCAACTCCTTACTTCGGTAGCTCAATGTCCTTTCATCTATTAAGGCTTGCTCGCACGAGCCAGAATAGCTTGCTTGCCTTCAAACTGAGTTTTGAATGCTAGTCATTGATCTTTTTGGAGTGTGAATTGATAGACGACCTAGATTTGGCTGGCTTGATTTGAAAGATCTTATTGTAAACAACCGCAATACTTACCAAATGACATAAAGCCACATGGAACCACTTCTATTGGCATGTGGGCTCCACCACCTTTTTTTTGATGTAGCTAAGATCCACACATCTTCTTTCCCTTGCCCCCATGAGTCATAATCCATGTGCAACTCTCATCAACGGGGAGATAGGAAAAGGTCTAGATTAAATCTCTTAGCTTCTACATACACACTTCTTAGTTCAAGACCATTGCTTGTAGCTTTATCCTTCGTACAACATCCATGACCCAGATTAAATTATCTTCAAACACATGCCATATATCTGCATTAGTAGCGCACCTTTTATTTTCCACACCCCTTGTTGAAAATTTTAATTAATATTCACCCTTGCTCCAATGCTTCCACATTTTTTGAATCACTCCATGTGGCAAATGCCTGCTTCCCCGTTGGGAGTCTAGCAGTAAAGGTGAGACCCATACAGGATAGCGGGGAGCGGTCAAGATTAATCCATGTCACCCGCTATCGACCATTGATTCATTTGAAAACCTTGTGACAGACCACTTTGAAAACACTAGGCCCACTGCTCGGACTAGACACACGACATCCGCTTGCTAGCTTGTATGACTATTTTAATGGGCAAGAAGAACAAACGAGCACGTGGGGAACGGTCCCGATGAGGCCACATCATTCATCACCCACCATTGATTTCCTTTGCCAATCAGTTGCACGCCTTACCATATACATTGGGCTCGCCAATAGTACAAGATACATGGCCTTCACCCATGAGCCAGTGGGAATAAAATAATAAGCAATAAAATGGAACATGTGTGCGAGGAACGATGGAGATTTGCTTGCATCAACCGAACGGTAGTCAGGGGTCCTCATATTTGCACATGTCAAAATTGTTAATCTTAAAAGAAGGACCTGACTAAGATGACGAGATAACACCCATGGAAAAGATGATTTAAATTTAATGGGAAATACCTAGCCTGACTTAGGAAAAATTAAAGTGATAACCCAACTCATGACAATCGGTAAAACAAGACCATGGGGGAGGTTACCTAACGGGTTACGATGGCATCAGTCATGACTTTAAAGATTAAGAACTGGCAACAAGGGGTCAATAGAGAATTAAAACCTTGGCGAGGGTACAAACTCAAAGGGTTTTTCAAATAAGAATTTTAATAACTAAAACCCTTAAACAGTGACAGGAAACAAAACCCATAGTCCTCATAATTAAGCAAGATTTAGGAGATGGAACATGAGAATTTTAAGGGTTCCATCAGGATGCACCTCTCGTGCTTATGAGGAAAACAATTTTTGATATCTAAGAGAAAACTACCAATGTGAAACAAACTTTCCAATGCACTTTAAAAGCAACAATGCAATACATAAGAACAAATTCATTATGCTATCCATCTTTCCCCCTTGAGTTAGATGGAAAACAATGTAAAAAGAAAGTTGTACATAATGATGATCAAACATGGTATGGTTCCAAGTGCAAAGCTACAACTACTAAATGTACCTATAGATACATACTCTAGCTAAAGCTCTCAAACCATACATGAATATTATGGGTTGTTTCTTTTGAAGAACCGACCACCAAACTTCTTGGAATGTCTACAGATAATTTATACATGCTACAATTCAATCCCATAATAGAAATTGAAGCTGAGACCATAGTCAAACGAGTGTTATTCAAGCAATTTATCTTCACAATCACAAATTTGTATGATTCAAGTGTTGCTTAAGAATAGGTAAAATCAACAATCACAAAGGTGGACGAGCTAGATTTTGTTGCAGAGAATTCACTCATGTTGGGTGGAATCACTAATATGTGCCATATTGCTAGTGTTTAGATGTAGCTCAAGCGCTTGTGTAATGTATATACAATTTTGTAACATCTTATATAGTATACTTTCTATACTTTTGATTCCATACATGGAATTTCAAAGTCACATGTGTATCGAATATATTGCTATTATGAAAATAATATGATTTATCTCTTCCACCAAATTACTTATGCATATAGCATACCAATCGTATCTCAACTAATTAAAAAAAATAAGAATGATCGAAGAAATCATAGCATTAATGTTTAGCTTTAATTTTGTATGTATTTTTAATTCTACATTTGATGATTATAGTTCATATTTCCTTTACAGATGGTGACCTCTAACCCTAAAAGCATACAATCTCATAAAAGAAGTCATAACTACTATATGCAACATAAAGAAGAAAACAACATTCACCATCATATGCAACGCATAGGAAAATAGACAATACAAGCCAATGCACCAACCTTCTTCCAGTCAAACCAACACAACATTGAACCATATGAATGTACATCCCAAACTGAACACCCTTCTGACATAGGTTTGTCAAACAATGCACACTCATCAAAATAAGTCCACAAGCTTACCACATTCCAAAAAATTTTATAGAAGCTTCTAAATGATTTTGTTCAAGATTAGATAAACTATCAAACTTGCCAACTTGTGCAATTTTCCATGAATTCTACCCAGGAATGCACACCAACTCAACACAAAGTGGTCCAGTTTGTTTTAGATGCTTTCATGAGAAAGGTAGACATCATTTCTCAACAACTAATTTTATGGACCCAGGAGTACAACCTTATGAGCTACAAACACTAACACAAGTCGAAGAAATGATTATAGCATGAGTCAATCCAATAATACAAGTAACAAATGCTCGTGGAAGCCAATACAAATATAGTGGGCACACAATTTGTTTCCCGCAAGATATCAAAACCATAGAAAAATACTTGCTGCATAAAATTGTAAACCTGGATGTGTTGGTGGTTTAAGAACCAATACAAAAGGTGACCATTATGACTGCTACATTAGTAGGCATCATGTGTGGGCTGCACTAAAATATAAAATCACATATGACACGTATTACAAAGACGTTAGGTGGATTTTGCATCTCTTGAAGAGCTCCCTAATACAAATACAAACATTTACAATATGCTTCATAACATTATTGTCGACAAAGACAATATGGTTGCACCAAACAATTTTTTGACATTTTATGTCGACCCACCAGACATTGAATTCACTTGCTTCTCATCCTTCATGGCTAGGCTACCAAATAAATGTTGTGAACTAGAAATCATAAAAGAAACATTGCAAGTTAGAGATCACAATGACACCGTTATTGATTGGCCAACACTTGAGTCCTCACCAGTTAATGAATACAATACTGAGGGCCTTTTAGACATGGCTTTTCCTTCACTGTTTCCCAATGGTAGTGCACTACATTTACAACCTCACTATAGACAAGTTGAAACACATGAATATGTGTTGCACCTAATGAGGTTTCATGACAATAGATTTGGAAGGCATCTAAGGTTTAGATATTTTGTCTTGAACCTGTTGATGCACCGCTGAAGCCAAGGTGTTGCCTCTATTTTTGTCAAGAAAAATGTTGAGGACTGCATACCAACCACCATAGACAGTCTTTGTCTCCATATACAAAAATTTCTTGACACTAAAATAGTTGAACAATTGATGCATTATGGATCATCCCTTAGAGGCACATGAGCATATTGGAATAAGTGTCGTGGTGAATTGTCAAACATGATCAACCAAATAGGCTCCCCCACACTATTCTTCACATTAAGTGTTGCAGATACCAAATGGCTTGATTTACACCAACTATTTACAAAGGCAATGCAAACATCAAGAAACAATAAAGACCGCATAGATAACATTGTTATGAACCCACACACCACATGCTTATACTTGCAACAAAGATTCACAACATTCCACGAAGAAGTCTTAGAGAAGCTTTACTGTGCAATAGACTACTGATATAGCTATGAGTGGCAATATCGAGGATATGCACATGTACATGGCTTCATTTGGCTTGAAGGTGCACCAAACATGGAAAAAATTGATTGGAGCAATCATGCAAATGTAGACATAGAAAATTCATTCTTTGACAGATATGTTAGTGTGTGGAATCCTTGAAATCTAGGAGACAGGAACAACACACGCCATCGATCTTCGCAAGGCGATCCATGCTTACTAACAACACCTGGAATCTTCACTACAAATACACTTTTTGACTACAAATACCTATATCTCTAGGTGCTCACAGGCAGTTACCACTATGCATGGCATGGGAAATTACAATACATAAATCCCAAGGATTGACAATTGAAAGAGCAACAATTGATGTAGATAAAAAATAAAGACAAGGATTGACTTTTATAGCTATATAAATCAATACACGGACATAGGATCAACCCATTGTTTTCCTTCGATCAATACTCAAGAATGAAGAACAATCCATGCACAATTATCAGGAAAAACTAAGATCTCAGACTATGTCTTCTCTCTTTATGATGAGTACAGGTACACATACATAAACACACCACTCTCTCCAACTATTCTCCAAATGACCACATACATAAACATACATTATCTTAGCCATCAACTATTCTCCAAATGACCACAAACACTCCAAATTATACTCCCTTCCATCCTTTCCATGCCTCACATATCCATTGATCCATTCATTTATCCATGCATCCACCCATTACATTCCATACACTACTACAAACTAGGGGCAACAACTTACATCTTTCTTTAAGAAAACATCAAGATATATACCCATCAACTCATAATATAAATTAGTATTTGTCTGTTGAGAGGATTATGCCATCGTAGTTTACACATACATATAATCTTTTCATAGAATAAAGGAGTATGCAAAACATGTTAGAGGTATTATCTATATATTACAAACAATTTGTATTTAATTCAAACAAAATTGTATATATTTTGGAGTACACAAAACATGCCAAAGGTGTTCTCTATATATTACTGACATTTTCTATATAGTTCGACAAAGATGGAATAAACACATTGTATGTTTATTTATTTATTTTGTGATAGACATGGTTATACACCCATTACCTTCTCGTAATGTCTATTTTTCTGCTGTGAGATTAAAACATTGTTTGTTCTAATACTAATGTCTATACAAGTGCTAAACTGCATGCCACTTCCCTTCTTACTTCTCTGTATTTTTCTATCGACGTAACCCTTGCACCTTGTTGATGGGTGTCTTAGCACTTTCTCAACATAGGTAATGCTTAAGTGCATCACCTCTCTTGAAATGTAGAAAGTCACAAAAAAATTACCAATCGCCACCCCAAGGTCTCTCAAGTGTCAGATCATGACATGCATGGAATTTCTCAGTTGATATTTGATGTGATTTTGCTAGTAATCACAGGGCATACTTACGTAGTTGGATGCGAGATGAATCTTGAAATGGAGTTCCTAAGATGGGCAGTTAGAGTGCAGTTTGTTGCAGGTTCGAACATCAATCATAAACTCCTATTTTACCTTAAGATTTGGCTTTACAATGTGTAGTGAACCTTAGCATAGGTCACTTATAAAAAAAAAGAAAAAGAGAAGGGGAGAAGAGAGGTTCCTGGATCTAAAACTAACTATGAACAATGATCATGGAGGGTTCTATTGTGGACAACTTTCTTAAAACATAACTTCACTTAACCAGAAAACTCACAGTATCATGAAACTTGTGCTAGCTTCTAAGGACTGCAAATGTTCTACCATTCATTCACCATAAACATGCATGAACAAAAGATAAAAGTTTGGAGCATCTTTCAATTCAAGTCCAGACTAACTTTACACAACTATCTACCATCAACAAACAATAAAAAGTATGGACAAGAAAGGCATCAACACAATAGAAATCTGCACAACCATTGAACAACATTGCTAAATCTATCTAAGTAATCTAAAACCATGAAGAACAACAAAGTAAATCTATCTAAATCAACTAACTATGGGAGATGAATCATGAAACATGCAAAGAAACTCAAGAATCCACCAAAGTCAATGAATTTCTATTAAAAAATTTGCAGCATGTCTTTACAACAACTCAACTCTCTTTGAAAATGAGAGGAGACCCCCTATTTATAGTGTTCAAAAAGAAAAATGAATGGCCAAGATTGATTTGCATTGTGTGGCCAAGATTCACTAAAATCTAGGGTTTCACCTACCTCCAAATATATTACAATTTAAAAATGCATTCCTTGTCTTTTCTCTATTTTGTCCTTTTGTGGCAGCACTGTAGCACTTTTGTCTTTTGTTGATTGCCCTTCCTGCAGCTATTTTGTGAGGACCTTGTCATCAACGATCGGGTTTCCTTCCTGCTTCTTCAAAGTGGTGTATTCTAGGAACTTTCTAATTAATGCTTGGAGTTTCTCAATCTCCATTATACTAGACTAGAGCACCTAGTAGTTCCATTGTTTAGATTGGTTTGTAAGCGTGTCATAATCTTCATCACACTTAGTTGTATTGTCTCTGACTTTTTTAGATTGGGTGAAGGCTCGAGTAGCAAAATTCATGAAATATGTGGTAAGCTCCCCTGATATTCCCTCTTCCATCTTCTAATAGAAATAAGGCTTTACCTTTCCTGGATCAATCTCAACGGTGGGCACATCGTAGCCTGTCATCAATTTCAAATATTCAATACAATTTATCCTAATGTCCTTGCCCCAATCAATGTCTGGCTCCACCTTGTAGAGGACTTGCTCCAGCATCTCTTTCCTGTGGTCGAAGTCCATCTTCCACATTTCAACCAACCAATGATCATCCTCCGTGGATGCAAGGTCTTCCTTCAATGTTTTGTGAGGCAGCTTGAGGATGGCCTCAATTTTAGGGTAGGTGGATTCATATATCCCTGGGAAGTTAGTGCAAAACTTTTGCATGCCCTCAAGGGACTTTTGGACTTCCAAGAATTTATTTACTATCCTGATACCACGACTGATGCCCATGTTTCTAGCATACAAGACTTGTTGGAACCAATCCTCCATAGTTTTAGTCCAGTTCTTCCTTTTCTCAAGCTTGTCGATTTGTTCCTTGAACAACAGTTGTAGTGGAGTCGAGGATGTGGTGGGTACCTCTTCCGCTAACGACTATTGTTGAATATAGGCCATCAAATCAGCCAGTTGTGTCTTGAGTTCTTCCTTGGAAATCTTAACCTGCTACATTAGATGTACCGCCGTGGCAACAGATTTCTAAAGGTGATCTATTTTCTGGTCTCTGGTGGTTGTCCCCAAGTCAATGGTGGAGATGTTGTAACTTATTCCTTCTTCTCCCACCATCGGTGTGGCTACCTGCACGGTGCTAGATCCAGAAGCGTCCATTGTCAACTTGGATCTAACTTTGGGCTTCTTTTCTTTCTTAGTGTCGATTTGAGCTCGAGCCAAGATGGCCTCCAATCTTGCTCTTGGATATCTGGGAGTCAGAGTCTTCTTTTCTAATTACTTTTCCAACCATTAAAGCATCTGATACTCCTTCTTGGGTGATTCACGATCACTTTCTTCTTCGTCCCTTCTGACTTCAATTTCTTTATCATCAGGAGCTTCTTGTTTTGTCCTTGTGTCTCTTTCTTCTTCTTCATCAGAGTCTTGGATGAACACTGTGCATTTGATAGGGGACTTGGTGGGCACGTGTTCTTCGGGGCTTCTCTCTCCTTCAGTATCCTTTCTTCCTTCTCTTCTTCATGCCCATGTTCCTCGGGCTACTCCGTTTCAGGACTCTTGTTAGCTTGAGACTCTTCTCGAGGCTTATCTTCATCTTTATTTTCCTCTTCCTTGCATTGAGGTGGCATATCTTCATGTTCTTTCTTTTCTTGTTCTTCTTGCCCTTCTGAGAGAGGCACCTCTTCACCATGCTTGGGGCTTTCTTCTTGCTCCCCGGTTGGAAGTTCAGTGTCTTCTTCCATTTTATCACTAGACTCTTTTTCCTCTTCAAGAGGTGGTCTTTCCACTTCCCCAACATCCTTTAATTGTCGAGCTAGCTCTTCTTCTAAGTCTTCATCGAAGGTTTCTACAATATATTTGGTACCGGCATCTTCTTCTTCATCACCCTCAGAGGACTCGGTTTCTTCTCCCTCACGGACTACCTTATCAATTTGTAAATGTTGGTGCTCTTGATGTTCATGGTAGTCGTTTGCTTCTTCCTCCAATGCCTTTGTGGCTTCCTTCTCTTTTTCCCATCTTTCCCACTCCTCAGATATTTCCATTGTGGCTTTCATTTCGGGTGGTTCAGTTGGAGGAGTGGAGGCAAGGGTATTGGAAAGGATCTATGCCAAGACAACTTGAATAGCTGGGTTCATCAACGCCTCAGAAAGCTCTGTGGGGACCTTTTACATATGTTGAGAGAATGCCTCTGAAAGCGAGAGTGTAGGCATTGGAATTGTTGTTGTGACTAATGAGAGAGATGTGGTTAGAGACATGGAAGCAAAAGAAAGTGGAGAGGTGGTGACGGAAGAAGAGTCAATCATTACAACCTATCCAATAGGCAAAGAAGAGGCAAGGTGGACTCAAATGTCCATTGCAGGTGGGGAAGTAGCTACCATGGCCTAAGAAGTAGGTGGAGGGACAACAGTAGTGGAGGCGGCAGGTGGAGATTTTGGTTGCTCAACCTCCATTTCTTCTCCTTCACGGAGTGGATCTTCTTGAATAACATGCATCTCTGTGACGCTGTCCGAACTCTTATGTTTCTTAGAAGATTCTCCTTCCGAGGTCTTTCTTGCATACACCTTTGGATTTGGTTGCTGCTCATCAATTTCAAAGTGTCTCCTATTGGGGTAGGAGCTATCTCGCCATTTGTTCCACTTGGCTCACTTTCGTGCCCCTCATAGGTCAAAGTGACCCCTTGTTTCAATCGGGCAACTTTCCCATCAATCCATTCTTTTGTGCAAGCCTCGACAAGCTTGGTTAGAATGTCAAGGTCATCAATCTCTTGCTCATCCTAATCAATCAGTGGTAGCGACAGATTAACAACTGCATTATATCAAGAATCCATGACCGTGTCCTCATCTTTCTCCACTTGGTCAGGGACTGGGAACAGATTGACCCTCTTTACAAAGTACACGATCATCCTCATATAATGCCTCATCTGCACCTCATTGTTTTCTTTACAATTAGCCTAGAAATCCTCAACACTATGCAGATGGGAATATTCAGGTCCAAGCAGCTTCTTGATATGGCCATATGGATCCATCCGTGGTTGGGCAGTGTGGAGTCTCAAATGGTATTTGACCAATTCCTTCTTTGAATTGTGGGCACATTACGAGGTATGGAGTTCGTACATCCCTTGCCGGAAGGAGAGGGGATAAGGAATCCCCACCATATGTTTACTGCTCAAGAGGTTGTGCACATGTCGCAACTGTTGAGAGAGCTCCAATAGTATTAATCGGTCATTAGGATACCAAGGCAACTTGTTTGGTCTTTTTGAGAAGCCTTCTATACGAATGTATGTAAACTTCAAATATTGGATGAATAAAAAGGCATACTGCTTCAGGAAAGTGTTGGCACTATGGG